>JAJJMB010003237.1:997576-1051298 GCA_023531105.1 Papaver atlanticum | reverse complement strand
TGATTGACTAGACACGAGTAGAGAACTTATTCTACGAAGTGACTTTGGAGTTTAGGACTTGTTGAACTTATAACTTGTCTTGGATTGTTAGTAAACGTATTTTCGAAGAAGATTCATGTTCACTAGTGGAGAAAGACCCCCTAATCATTCTCATCCTCATTGTTCGTATTCGTATTTGTCTTGTAGTTTTTGCATTATTCATATTTTCAGAAATTAAATTGACAACTTTAGCTCAACTCTCCCTTAGGAACAAACCTGCTTATCATTGTGCTATTTATTAGTGTAGGAAAAGTAGGGAATATATCTTTTGTGAGTTTGACACCTCATCAAAGGACATCACTAACTCCAGAGGAACATGCACCAGTCTCTAAAATGAAGGGCTGTGAAAAATCAATCAAGGCAAGAACATGGGTAGAGATCATATTTTTGTTAAGAAGGTTAAAAGCATTCACAACACCTACATTCCATAAGAAAACATCTTTACGTAATATGTTAGCCAAGGGTTTACTAATTGTACCATAACCCCGAATAAAGCGTCTGTAATAACCCGTAAGACCCAAGAAACCGCGCAATAGATTGAGGGTAATAGGTTGTGGCCAGTTTACCATATCTTTTATCTTTGCAGGGTCAGCAGCGACACCATCAGAACTAATCACATGACCCAAATAGTCTAACTGAGACTGTGCAAAACAACATTTATTCTTGTTTGCAAACAATGAATGTTCTCGCAACACAGACAAGATCCGGGAGAGATGTAAAAGATGGTTTTCTAACTAACAAGGATGTCATCAGAAAAGACTAAAACAAATTTGCGAAGAAAAGACCGGAAAATCTCATTCATAAGAGATTGAAAGGTTGTCGGGGAATTAGTAAGCCCAAAAGGCATGACCTTAAATTCAAAATGGTCATAGTGAGTATGAAAAGCAGTTTTATAAATGTCGTCGGGATGAACTTTGATTTGATGGTATCCTGAATGTAAATCGAGTTTTGGAAAGATCTTTTTTCCATTTAACTCGTCAATAAGTTCATCAATAAGAGGTATGGGAAACTTATCTTTAATGGTAATGTCATTAAGCCGCCTTTAGTTCATGCAAAAACGCCAAGAATTATATTTATTTTTCACCAACAGTATGGGAGAGGCAAAGGGGATGTGGCTCGGTTGGATAACACCCGTAGATAGCATTTCCTGCACCAACTTTTCAACAACAGATTTATGTAAGTATGGACATCTATATGGTCTTAGAGAAGTAGTTGTAGAGTTAGGTTTCATAGGAATCTGATGATCCAACACTCTATGTGGAGGCAGTGACTGTGGTTCAGAAAAAATGTCTTGAAAAGACTCTAGAAACTCAGTAACTTTTGAAGGAACTGGAGATAAAGGTTGCGTATAGAAAGAGAGAAAAACTGACCAATCAATACAAGGGTATTACTTTTAATGAATTTCCTAATAGCTTCACCACTTAGCATCCTGACATAAGATGTTGAAGATCTACCTTGCAAGTTGATTTTTTTACCCTGATGCACGAAGGATAATTTTAATAGAGCCAAGTTGAAGGTGACATCACCCAATTGCTTCAACCAATCGACTCCCAAAACCACATCACATCCACCCAGGGGAAGAACCCGTAAGTCAGCGGTGAACCGATAACCATCCATAGATCATGCGAGTTGTGGACAAACTCCTCTACAGATAGTGGTGTCGCCATTAGCTACGGTTACCAGCATATGATCAGTTGGTTATATGTATAATTACAATCGTTCAGTGAGAGCAACATGTACAAAACTATGTGTGCTTCCGGTATCGATCAACACCATGATATGATGTTTATTAATGAGACTAGGAACTCATATAGTATCTTGTGAAACCGGTTACAACATTGAGAAAGATTCCATAGTTGAACCCATATGAGGAGAATGCATAATTTCTTCGAATTCAGGCTCTGCTGCTGTAATAGTTGAATCCTCCTCTTCAGTAGCAACCAACATGAATAATTGCTGAGACTTGCAGATGTGTCCAGGTTTGTAAACAACATCACAGTTATAACATATACCTTTATCTCGTTTATCCTTCATCTAAATGGGAAATATCTTCTTGATATGGGGTACTGGAGGTGTAGATTTAGTAGGAGTGGTGGGGAGGGTGACAATGGGTTTAACAGAAGAGAAAGAAGGTTTGGGAGTAGAGGTAAGCTGAGGCAAAGATGTCCTGTGTGTAGAAGTAAAAGGTGAGGATTGACTGGTGGAAGGTATGAATAGTCTAGAAAAAGGCTTGGATCGATTAGACTGAAAATCAACAGTAGCATGTTGCATTCTGGCTAAGTAGAAAGCATCCACATCCGAAGAGGATTGAGCATTTGAACAGTAGTCCAGATATCCTCCTTTAACCCAATAATAAAACTCAATGTAAAGTACTCTTCCGATAGATTCTTGTTCTTAGACTTCATAAGATCTTTGAGGGTCTCATACCTCTCATAGTAATCTTCAACAAAAGTATTTTGAGTTAATTTATTAAAACGTCCAACGTAGTTATCATAAGCAACATCCTCAAATCGACAACAAACATCATGAATAAAAGTATCTCATTCAATAAAAGTTTTACCCTCATTATAATCTAAAAACCATGAATCGACTTTACCTTCTAAGTGAATCGAAGCTAAATCCACTCTATGAACATCATTGATCAATTTTAATTTAAAATAGCGTTCACATTTACGAATCCAACCACGAGGATTAATACCATCAAATTTAGGAAAATCAATTTTAGCAGATCGAGAGTAATCACCTGATCCCTTTTGAGAATTCTGAATCAAGTCTCTGAACTCGTGAAGATTGGTTTGAGGAGATGTAGCACCAGGATCAGGAGGAGTTGATGACTCATTTCCCGATTCAATGGTTGGATATATACCCAATTTACGAAACAGAAAACTAAATTTAGTTCCGATGGTGGCAAACTGATTAGCAACAAAAAGATCCGTAGTTTTACGCTTTTCTGCATCGTCCGCCATCTGAGATTTAATGTTCACCAACTCAGTTTCAAGAGAAATTAAACGATCTGCGTGGTTTTGCTGCTTAGCAGCAACCTCTTTTACTGTGAGTACTTTATCTCCTCCACCAGGCATGATTCAATCAGGTACCCAGGACGGGAATCTGATACCAATTGTCCTGAACTAGATAAGAATCGACACTTTCAGTAACCTTCTCTGCCTCTTTTATAAGGAAAAGAGCCTCAATTTCTATTTTAGAACATAAAAAAATCTTAGAATTCAATACAACTCAAAAAGGTATTAATATCTAAAACTCTCACCAAGATATCTACGGCTAATAACAGATCATCCATCGATTGTGACAATTGAGGATAATTACCCTAATCATTATGTTACCCCTATAATACCACATTATACCCTTACTAACAAAATAAGAAAAAACAGGGTCCTATGGACATGTGACAAAGGATTAGACTCATGAGAAGGTTAAAGATGAAATGACAACTTTTTGTTTTTACCAATTTGTCAAGGATGACACATTTGCTCATCATGCTCATAAGTAAAAGTGATAGCTTTATTTGAGTGTAAATAATGAATATTCTTAGATGGATGCGTCCTAATCTACTATACCGTAAAGATGGAGATGTAGTAACAGTTAGATATGAAATAAAATGAGAATTCCAATTTGATGAAATGTTGAAAATGAGATACAAGTTATCCTGATCCGGAACCACATTTGAACTTAAGTCTAACTTCAAGGATCATACACAAAGTATCAGCAATTATCTCTTGTAAATTGTGCAGCAAATAACAATTTTTGTGTGATCTCAGGTACAAGCAAGACGTTTTCTAACTTAAAACTAGTATCAGATGTGTGGAATGTAGAAATACAAGTTTTAGAGATTAAAAGTGTCTTACCATTGTCAACAATAACTTTGTCTTGACCATGATCGGTAGAAGTATCCTAAAGCATAGCCTTGTCACCAGTCATATGCCTTTAAGCCCCCGAACTAGAAATCTGAGCGGGAGTAGAAAAAGAAGAAGAAGAAGAAGAAACTCTAGAAGGATCATCACAAATATCAGCTGAGTTTATTTGAATACCACTAAAATCTTAATTTCTCCGCTTGTTTCACGTTGGAAGAATTCTGTGATTCAGCAATTGGTGGTGGGTGATACCTAAAGAAGCATCTAGTTGCATAATGATCTATCTTTCTGCATATCTGACATTCAATAGTTGAGAAATCTAAAAAGATCTTTTTACTCAACCATCTAAAGCATCTGCACTTGCACTTGTTGAACTAGTTCCATTCTTGAAAGAATAACCACTATTTTTGGAAGTATTTCCACCATTTTTGAAGTTCTAGTTTTTATTTTTTTCACCTTTAGCCGGATTTGCAGTATCAGAAATATTCTAGTGTGCTCAGTAAGCCATTGTTCACGAGTAAGAAGTGTAACCTTAACTTCAGCAAAATAAATGTAAAGACCCTCAAGCTCGTTAATGCTATTAGACTAGTCAAGAGACGATTTAGCCGTTAATGACTCGATTAGTTTAACACGAACGTTAATTAATAGAAATTAATCTAACAACAATTTAGACACGAAACTAGTATCATTAAATAGGTCTCGAAAAGTTATGCGCAATGGACTACTCGAACGTGTCATTCGGGATACTAAACGAAGAAGATATCATTAAATTCGTATGAGGGGCAAAATAGTCATTTTAGAGTTAACCGACTTGGCAGCCCTAATCTTTTGGTCGGGTGCCTTTAACAATTCGGGTCGGCCTTATCTCTAGCCAAATCGAGAGGAAAAACTCGTATTCCTTCTCTTCTTCTCTTTTATTCTTCTTCTTTCTTATTTCTTCTTCATCTTCGTTTTCTTCTGTTCTTCTGCGAACGATTCTGAGAGTTTGTGAGAGATCGATTGAGAGAAGTGTTCGATGAAGCGATTAGATGATGGAGGTGTTGAGGTGGTGGTGAATCGTGAAGGAGGAGAGTTAGGGGATTTATATAGTTCTGCTCGAGATGATGAAACAGAGAATCAGAATTAGGGATTTTAGATTTAGTTTTGAGGTTTGAGTGATTGGTGATGAAGAAGAAGGGTTCGTATTAATTTGTCGATGTGAAGCTGTTCTTTTGAAGAATCACAAATCAGGTGAATTGGGGTTTCATAGAAATAACTTAGAGAAGTTGTAGAAGATGAAATTGATGTCCTGGAAGAATGATTTGAGATGGGTATTGATCGATTGGATTAACTAGAGTCAGAGATGAAGAGTAATTCGAGTTTGATGAAGTTAGGGTTTTGAAATTGATTGTGAAGCTAAGGCTTGGTTCTGTTAATAAGGAAATGATGGAGTTATCTCTGGTGATGAACTGGTTGATGTTTGAGCAAATCTGATTTGAGGTAAAGGTCTTCTTAATAACTTACTAAAGCTATTAATTTCAGTTAATGAGTTTATGGATGATGATGAATAAATAATGAAACTGAAGTTTATAGTTTAGAGTTTGTTGAATTTGCAAGTAAGTTAGTAGAACTGGTGGTTTGTGAAGATTGAGATTTGAATTGGGTTGTAGTGAGTTTGTTAGATTATGCTGGTTGTTGGTTATTGATAGTAGTTGAGAGTTTGAGATGGGCAGTGGAACTGAAATTGCAGGTGGAGATGTCATGGCTAGTTAGATGAGATGGCATTGGTTGTGGTGCTGCTGATATGAATGATGTGTGGAATACAATGACTGTTGTTGGGTTCTGCTGAATGTGGAGATGGGGTTGAGAAATAAACTGTTGCAGGTGGAATTGAGTTACCTAGTAGTGGCTCTGCGGCTGTTGCTTAGTTGCAGGAATTGTTGAATGTTGAACTGAGTTATAGTGGTAACCAATTGAACTGATGGTGTTGGTAGCGGTGTTGTAGGTGATCTGAGTTTAGATGTTTTGAAGATGTGTTAGTAGTGGTGATGGTGTTGCAGTTCATGGAGTTTGCAGTGTCACTGAAATGGGTGTATGAACTGTTATAGGCGCAAGAGAGGTTAAGTCAGGGTGTGTGTGGAATTGGAACTGGGAATTGGAAATGTGGATGGTGGTAGAAATGAAAGTGCGGGCAGTGTATGGATTGATGAAGGTTTTTGCCTGAGTTGAAGTTAGTGAATGCAGATGGTGTTAAAAGTGTTGATTGTTGCCTAGGATTGAAATTGTAGGAAGTGCAAGTGGAAAATGAATAGAAATAGTGTTGAGGCCGAGATTAAGCTTATAGTTTGGTTGATGCTTGGAAACTGCTTTTGCAGGTAAGCATAGTTTGAAGTTGTATCTAGAGATAAAGTTAGAGTTGAAATGGTTGTGTAGTGAGCTGAAATGAATGTTTGTGTGACTGTGTTGTAAGAATGGAGGTCAGATGAACATTGGAGTTGAATCTGTGCAGTGAAAGGCTTGCAGTTGCTGCCTAAAGGTGAGCTGAAGTTGTAATTGAATTTGTGTTATAAAGCTGTTTTAAATAAATGAATTATTCTTTGGCTTGAGAAGTTCAGTCAGTAGGTGTGTTAGTATCAGTCTAGTTATGAAGCAGAGTGACAGTCTGTTGAATCAATGGTTTAGACCTGTTAATCATCCCAGTCAGTTTAGCTGACTCAATTTGTTTAGCTGACTCAGTGTATCTGACTGAGTCGGATCTTTTGACTCACTGAGTTAACCAACCCTGTCTTGACCTGAGTTAAATCAGACCTGACCTGGACTCTGTTGACCGTAGACTGGACTAGACCCTGACCTTTGACTGACGTTGACCGCTAGGTAATTCAATTAACCAAACGTTGACCGTTAGTTGACCAGTTAGAGGCCTTGGATTATTGGTTTTGTTTAGTGGATTTGGGCTTAGTATCATGTATTCTTAGTTTGATATTTTGGACCTCTTATGGTCCGAATTGACCTCTGGTTTCTTTTATAAAGTTGTAGATATTCACTAGACTTATTTAATGGACTATAGAAACAACCAAATTGAATTAGTAAACCATTGAGATATTAAAGTAGAGATTGAAAGAAGTGGAAGAACCATAAATGGGCTTAGAACCATTAGATAGTTCACTTTGCCTATAACTAGAGAAGTGTATGAAATTATGTTATGAGCCTTGTGTGAGCCTTTTGGCTAAACTCTTAGAGTGCTTGTATGATTAACAGTTAATTATTAACAACGATCGATTCAAAGGATGAACCAGTGGATCGTGGATCTCGAGGTAGGCGTGGCTTGTCATCAAAAAAGGTGGGAATATACATTTAACTCTTTTGAAACCATTGTTGTTTCTTTTACAAAGGTTCATGTTTAATTAACTCATGCATCGTCAGTTTGTGCATTCCATGCATTGTTAAGTTTGTATTATGATTGTTCTGTTGATTCTTTTATTCTTTCCATGATTTGTAAAGGACTCGTAATGTTTCGCATGTCACTATGAATTGTTATGGGAAATAAGAATTTCCACTTGTGGTATATAGGATACGCTCCTTCGCATTTATACCTACTTACTTTCGAGCTTTTATGTTTATATTGGTCGTCAGTTTGCGAGTTCGGAATTGTCGACATCCATAGCTATATAGGTGTGAATTTGCGAGTTCGTAATTTACAACCATATTAGTAAATTGTTTGAAGGAGTTTGTCCATATACATGTTTGTTTATTTCAGTGACTTGGTCACTTTTTAATGTTTGGGAAAGCTTGTATTGTTTTCCAAGTCTTTCCCATGATTTCTTGAAAGTTAAATGTTATTTCTACTGGGCACCCCTTTTAGGGATGATGTGCTCACCCATTCCCACTTTCAGTTTCAGAGACAGATCAGGGTTACGCAGCGGAAGCTTCGAGGTGTTGAGTCCGTTAGTTGGTTAACTTCGGCTATGTTTGTTATGTTGTATATTTTATTTGCAAACCTAATGACTATTGTATATGTATCATTTGAGAGGAGTTCTTGTATATATTTATTTCAGATCGAGGCTAGTTTTGTGTTAAGTTTTGTAGCAGATTTCTTAATTGATTGTTTAAGTAAATGTTTTAGATCTTTGTGCCTCTTTATTCGTTAATCTCTTGGATTAATCAGCTGCTAGCTTTGGGGGCTCTACAAAGTTGGTATCAGAGCTCACTATTAGATCTTACATGGGAATAAGATAGAATTCGCCAGTGCTAGTTAGTGAACTAGATTAGTTTAGAACTGGGTTGGGTTGTGAGATAAATCTTAATCACTAAAAGCTATCAATAATTGAAAGATTTATTTGATTGATTGATTTGTTTGTTTGGTTGTTAGTATATGTAATGAAGTAAAAGTTGTAGGGTACACCAATAACTTTAGTTAATAAAGATTAGAGATTAGTCTAACAAAAATAATGTGAACACATAGACAATTCAATACTAGAAAAATAGTGAGAATAGTATTATTGTTAAATCTTGAAAGTCACGTAGAAACTTACTGAGTACCTTGACTCATATGTAGAATCAACGGTTTATAATTATATAAATGTTAATGATATTTTTGGGACTCAATAATATTTGTAAGAATAACTAGAATAATAGTTTGACCATTAATGTTAATAATAAAAATATTATAATAGTAACTATAGATGATAATAAAAATAATAATAATTTTAATAAAGTAATGTTAGCATTTATCAATTAGTATCATATTAAACTTAACTTAACTAAAATCTCATTAAAGATATATAACGATAAAAATAAATAATTATGATTAAATAGCTATGGAAAATAATAACGCTTATCTACAGTTAAAATTTTGTAAATTAAACTAATGACAAATTAGAAATACATGTTTTGCGTTTAAATTAGATAGTTAATAAAATACTTATTAGGCGTTATTTTTATTTTAACAAATGATCTAGTAAATCTTTTAAAAGAAACAAATATACATGAAGTAATAATAATAGTATTCGGATGTTTAGTGTAATATTATAATTAAAAAAAAAATCGTATATTAATAAGATACTTTACACTAATAACAAAATCTAAAGACGATTAGGATATATTATAATTTTATGCAGACTCAAATTTAAATCATATTAAACTACCAACGCCAATATTTAACGAAATATAGTACGGATTCAACATGAATAAATAAAATATATTATATCGATTTTTATGTGAATGTAGAATTATATTTACAAGATTAAGGCTTAACGTACTAATTGGACTATTAACTTAAGAATAATAAAAATGATAAGATAATTAAGACAATAATTTTTGATAAGATAAGCAAATAATCAAGAGTATAAAGCACAGTTTGGCTAAGTTTGTCTGTGTAAGTGGCGGCCCAGATTTATCTTTAACAAAGATAAATCCACGGTTGTAGTTGATCCCATTAAATCTGATCATCATCCCAAGTCCTAAGAGAATCCTAGGCGTTGAGCGTTAAATTTGCATAAATATATAAATAAGAAAAAGAAAGGGACGGTCGAATGACTCGAATCATTTCTGGTTTTCTTTCTCATTTTCTCTCTTCGTTTTCCACGAAAGAGTCCTTCTGCTCCTCTCTTCGTTTCTGTAAAAAAAATCGCTTTCTATTACCGATCAAAATATTCTAAATACGATCACTGATGAGGAAAGATGAACACAAATATCGCACCATCAACAAAAAGACCCAGTGATTGATAGAAATTCATCCAGTAAGAATACTAAGCACTCTCGGTTATCTTTGATTAAATATTCTGCATTCTGATCCAATTTGTATGAAAAGGATTCCAGGTTCAAAGTATAAGATGCGAAGAAAGATAGTAATGGATCCTTCGTTATTTTATTTTATTTGAAATTTTTTTGATAAGTAATTGTGGGGTTGATCTGATTTGTGATTTTTAGGTGTGAGGACAGATGATATTGTTTGTGTGTTACAAAGTATTGGGGTTTAACTAGAAAAGCTAATAATCAACATGCTTGGATTAGGTTTGCTGGAATTCCTAAAGGGTAATAAGATTTGAAATCAATTCTAGGGTTTTCTTGATTTGTAAGATTATGATGTTTTGGCCGAATTTGTTTTTTCCCGGCTTAATTTTTCTCTATATGCGTGTTTTTTTATTCAACGCGGTTACAATTTAAAAACCTCACTGGTGGTAAAAAAAAAAAAAAAAAAAAAAAAAAAAAGGAAGAGGAAAGGTTTTGGTTTGTCGGCAGTATGAGAGTTCTTCATATTGGAATCTGGCAAAGAGCAACATGGTAAAAGAGGCGATACAAGGTCAGGATGACTCTGATTGATAGAACCGATAACGATGTTGTTTTTCACTTTGTGATCCCTGCAGCTACATTGAAGAATTTGTGTATGTATCAAGCTTCCAACTATGAAGCATCATCAATTAATCCCCTTCTAATCCTAGATTTTCATGTAACTCATACATGATTTTACAGGCTACAACTTCTGGGTACGCATACTATTTATAACTACATTACATTCCGTTATCAAGTCTCACGTGATGTTACTATTTTGGTCATTTGTAGGTGTGGAGCTGTGGAATTTATTTGTATGTCATGTTGAGATATTCATAGTGTTTGTGGAACACACGATCAAACGATAACCTTTGAGGTACATTTCCTACCAAAGGATATATAGCTCAACGTTTCCTGAATAAAGATGGTTGGATTAGATAGCGAAAAACATTTGCATCATAGCCACAGTTGCTTGGTGGTGATGTCTCTTTAATCTGAAGTGTACTGTGGTACAGATGGCTCAAAAAATCATTTCTCCGGGATCATGTCTCGCACATTAATAGTCAAGGTCACTGGAAATGATGGATCTCTCTCTCTCAAACTTCTCTGCCTTCACCATATTAAGGAACCTTCTGAGGTAAGGTACCGCACTATGATTTATGATGTTTAAATTTGTTTTTGGTACATTTAAGTTCCCTGGATAATAAGCTTTTTTCCTTATGAATTTATGCCATCTTGATTCTTGGTTGTGAATTTCATTTGCTCTCATATTTACAGGTTTCATTAATTTGGTTTTTCCAGAAACATATGTGAAACTTTACTACATGTATAATGAATATGACAAAGCATGAAATCTTTTTGGATCACAGGGAGGACCTAACAATATCATCTTGGCAGGCACAGGTAGCATTCTAGAAATAGAGTTTCGTCTCACCATTTTTAGATATTATATGAAATTGTGTCATATGTCTCAATGGTAAAAGTTTACTGGTGCATTCCTTCATTTTTCATCAATACGGAGCCAATAGAGAATAGATATTTAACTTTATAATTCTTCGTTTTGTACAGATGTTCTTAGTATTGCATACTTTTATATCCGATCCTTACATTTCTTTTGAAGTATTTTTGCATAGACTTTTGCTATTTATTTGTCTCATTTTTGCAAGTCGCAAGTAGATTATTGTCTGCTTATGCAAAGTAGTGGTGAGACATGCCAAATATTGAGTCCGAGAACAAATTTGGTTGGGAATGTTCCACGTTGGTAGTGTACAGAGTCGTATGTTCTCTTTTTAAATCTCAATGAAACAAAGTTGTGAAAGCTACCGACAATGCCTATTCAGTATTACCAATTGTTTCGGTTTTCATACTTTTGGTTTGTCTTTTATTTGTAGTTGAGGTGAATTTTAAAAAATTAATAATCTACAAGCTGTAGCATATATACAAATTCCTATTGGCATGGAGCAACAATTGTGTATTTTGCTTATCTTGATAAAGAAATTGGCTCGGTATACTGATGCATTTTGGTTCCTTTAAAGATGTTTATTTCATTTCTCTTGCAGTTTTTAGTTCTCAGTTAAGGTGTTTATCTCATCTCTTTTGCAGTCTACTTCCGAGTAATGCAATTCACATTTTATTTTGCGGACAGTAGGGGTTGTGGGTGTCGATAATGATGACGATACTGGCAATTGGGAGATAGAGAAAAAAACACAGGATAATGTTAGAATTGAGGAATTTGATTTAGATTTTGTTGAATTATAGTAACAAGGGAATTTGATTTAGATTTTGTTGATTTGTAGTAACAAGGGAGTACGTTCATGTATTGTTTTGTCCGCAGAAAAGAATCCAGGACAACTGAAGTAACACGCGACATGTATTACACATTTAATCACATGATTGATAGAAACCCACCAAGTAAGAATTTTTAATACAACTGATTAAAAAAAAGAATTTTAATATCTCAATTACCTTTGATTAATGTTTCAGCAGTGTGAAAAAAACTGGTTGCGGGTTCTAGGTATAAGTTGAGAAGAAATCCTTTGTTTATCTTGGTTTTTTTTCTTTTACTTTTTTTGGAATTTGTTTCATTAGTAGTTGTTGGTTGATCTGATTTGTGATTTCTAGGTACATGGATGGAGGATTTATGATATTGTTTATGTGTTAAAAAAGTATTGGGGTTTAGACTACAAAAACTAAGAATAAGCATGCTTGGATTGGGTTTGCTGGAATTCCTAAAAGGTAAAAAAGTGAAATCGGGTTGATCCCCTGAAACACAAACTCATTAATCCTAACTAGTATTATCAGTCATTTAATCAAAAAAGATTGTTGAATCATCTCTCTTTCTCATTTTCTCTTTTCGTTCTCTCTTCGAAGCTGTAGAATAAAAGGATCCTCAATCCCTAGCAGTATAGCAACAAAATACTCAGCATAACTGAAAAATCAAACCCCCGGTAATCATGCCCCTTTGTGTTCTCTTGGTTTGATTTGAAGTTCTAAGTTTTGGTTATAATGATTGGTTTCTTTGATGAAGATCCTAATTTTTAGGTTTTTGGGTTAAGGATAGTTCTCATTAGATCTGAATGGCAGATTAGATGAGAAGGCATTTGGTATATTGACCAAGCTTATTTTATAGAGAAAATATCACATTGGAGATATCTTACATACTTTTTTCCAAAAGTCTGAGACAGTGAGACGTTCTGATTTTGTAGGTTTAACAAACTTTTGACAGGTTTGAATTTTTAGCTGATGGTTTCTCAATTGCTTAGGAGAGGGAATATGTCCTGTTTTATTTATTGATTTTTGGTTGAAATACGTCATGGATGTAGAAGTTGCTTAAGGTTGAATTATTTTCTTGGTTAGTTTTAACATTTTAATAAGTAATGTTTCAGGGTTTGTGTTAATTGTTTGGTAATTCTTGATGCAGAGGTCGTGGATATGAGGTAAAGTTGCTTCCCAAATTTGTATATGGAGGAAATAAATCAATTGTGGTTTTCCAGCGGCAGTTGCAAGATGGCACTAACTCCACTACAGATGAACTCGAAATTGTCAACATTGGGAGTGAAGAAGCTCCAAGGCCTGTCTTCATCAGTTCATCTCTATGTGCAGATGAACGCACGAAACTTGTGAATCTTCTTAAGGAGTATCAAGACATATTTGCATGGACATACGAAGAAATACCCGTCCTGGATGAAAAATTGGTCACTCATCACCTACATATAATACCTGGATCCAAGCCAGTCAAGCAATCTCCAAGACAGTTCAGGCATGATGTTGAGGAACAAATCAAGACTGAGATTCAGAAGTTACTAGCCGCCGGTTTCATCAAGCCTATTCAACATCCTAACTGGTTGGCCAATGTGGTTCCCGTAAAGAAGAAAAACGGTCAAATCAGGTGTTGCGTCGATTTCAGAGATCTGAACAAATGCTGCCCCAAGGACGACTTTCCCCTTCCCAATATTGACATGTTAGTAGATGCTACCAGCGGACATGACATGTTCTCCTTCATGGATGGGTACAACGGCTACAACCAGATAAAGATGTATGAGCACGACACAAGTAAGACAGCTTTTCGAACTCCCCTCGGAAACTTTTATTACACTGTGATGCCTTTTGGTTTGAAAAATGCTGGCGCTACCTATCAACGCGCCATGACTGCGATTTTCCATGACATGATGCACAAGAAAGTTGAAGATTACGTATATGACATGGTGGTCAAATCAAAAGCTCGAGCAGCCCATACAGACGTTTTACGCCAAGTTTTCGAAAGGTGTCATGAATACAAACTGAAAATGAACCATTTGAAATGTGCTTTTGGGGTCTCTTCTGGCAAATTTCTGGGATTCCAAGTAACTGCGGAAGGAATCAAGGTTGACCCAACCAAGACCCAAGCTATCCTCACAATGCCTCCTCCGCAAACTGTGAAAGAACTCCAGAGCTTCATGGGCAAGGTAAACTACATTAGGCGTTTTATACCTGGTTTAGCCCAGCTTACCGCTTCATTCACCCCCTTACCGAAAAAAGGATCAAGCTTCATTTGGACCACGTTGTAGCAAGAGGCCTTTCGGAAGATCCAACAAATATTGTCATCTCCGGCTGTTATGAAATCTCCCATACAAGGAGGGCCGTTGTTTCTCTACACTTCTTCCAGCGATGCTGCTGTTGGAGCCCTCCTTGCTCAAGAGGATGATGAAAGGGTTGAACACCCTATATACTACCTCATTCGTACCTTGAGAGATGCTGAACTCAGGTATCCTAAGGCGGAAAAAGCGTGTCTAGCCATGGTTCACGCTATCCATAAATTTAGACACTATCTGCTGTCAAACAAAGTGGTGCTGATAGCTAAGGCCGATCATGTCAAATTCTTGCTTATGAAACCGTCCTTGATAGGTAGGTCGGCTAAATGGATACTTCAAATGTCGGAGCTCGACATAACGTGCACTCCTCCGAGGGCTATTAAAGGACAAGCAGTGGCAGATTTGTTAGCAGCGTTCCCGGGAGAAGACACTACCGCACTGCATGAAGACCTTCCTGGAGAGTTTCCAGAAATCTCTTTCGTCGAAGAGGAAGCATGGTTATTGTATTTTGATGGTTCTGCTACCCCTAGCAATAATACCGGAGGAGAGGGTATAGTTCTAGTGTCTCCAACTGGTGAAGTCCTTTCGTATTCGTTCAAGCTAGACTTTCAGTGCACCAACATTTCAGCGGAATACGAAGCTTTTCTCATAGGGCTGTCACTAGACAAACAAGCAGGGGCCACACACCTGGAAGTAAGGGGCGACTCGAAACTGCTGGTCAACCAGATGAACGGAGTATACTCACTCAAAGAGGTAACACTAGCCCCTTATAGAGTTGAGGTGCAAAAGCTATTGAACTACTTCGTTGATGCAACCATAATTCATATTGGCCGAAATAACAACAAGCATGCCGATTGCCTAGCTACATTAGCTTCGAAATTGCAATTCGAAGGTTTGGAAGAGACTTTGACGGTAAAAAGGCGGACCGTAGCATCAACATGGCTTTCACAACCTAAAGATGCTGAAATCAACGATTGGAGAACATCGATTATTCAAGAACTTAACAGTTCGCTTTCTCAAGGAAAGGTCGGTCTTAAAACCCTAAAAAACTTCTTCATGCTCCATGGAGTGTTATACCATAGAAACTCAGATGGACCCCTGTCGAGATGTCTTGGAAATGAAGAAGCACAACTACAACTTAACCGCGTTCATGGTGAAATCTGTGGACAAACATTAGTAGTGACTCTTTAACGACGTCTTCAACGCCTCAGATACTATTGGCCGGATATGGAGACCCAATCTCAAACGCTCCAAGGATTTTGCCGTAACTGTCAGACGCCGCCACATTAATTGGAAGTTCTTAACATTAATTATGCTGGTGACTGGCGAGAACTATACATCAACTATCTCCGCGACGGAGTGCTTCCTGCTAACAAAAAGGATGTAGCCAAGATGAAACACAGAGCCAAAAGATTCGTATTTCATGAGGGAATCCTATACCGCAAGAGCTTCGAAGGGGACCTGTTATGATGTTTAGCAAAGTCTTAAATCCCGACTATGTTGAAAGAGACACATGAAGGTGAACACAAAGGGAAGAAGAAGTTATTCCTCCAGGTGCATGAAAGGTATTACTGGCCAGCTATGGAGGATGGTGCAGCGGCGTTTGTTCAAAAATGCCACGAATGTCAAACTCACGGGAATCTCATCTACACGCCTTGTACTCTCCTTCATTCAGTAAGTAGTCCGTGGCCTTTCTATAGATGGGGACTTGATATTATTGGGAAAATCAATCCACCATCGTCAAAGCAGCATGAGTATATCATAACCGCGACGGAGTACTTTACCAAATGGGTCGAAGCTATTCCTCTCCGGGGAACCACTGGAGGGACTATTGGAGTATTCATTAAGGAATAAATCATTTGTCGGTTTGGTGTACCAAAGCACATCATTACTGATAATGGTACTCCCTTTGCCAACAAGCAAGTACGAGAATTGCTTGAAGAATATGGAGTTAAGCAAGTCTTCTTTACTCCTTACTACCCTCAGGGGAATGGGCAAGCCGAAAGCACCAACAAGACTTTGATTCGAATTCTCAGTCGAACAGTGCATGATAATCCCAAGACGTGGCACGAACAATTGCCTATGGCGCTGTGGGCATATCAGGCGGCACCTAAGAGCTCTACTGGAGTTTCTCCTTATTCACTTGTCTATGGCGCTGATGCAATTCTCCCAGCATAGATCAAGATCCTGTCGGCTAGGATTGGAGCGGTAAGTGGAGTCCAATGGAATGAGACCGAAGCATCGATCTTCAGAATAGCGGAATTAGACACTCTGGATTCCAGGAGAATTAAGTCAGAAGAGCACGCTCAGGCGTACTGGAGAAGTATCTCCAGGGCATACGATAAAGCTGTTAAACCTCAAGTTTTTCAAGTAGGAGATTTGGTACTAAAGACAGCCAAGCACATTCAACAAGACATGTCCGCACCAAAGTTTTCCCCAAAATGGGAAGGTCCTTATATGATCACCAAAGCTTATAACAATGGATACTACAAGATTTTCAAAGAAGATGGAGGCAAATTGGAGGCAGTCATCAATAGAAAATGGCTCAAGGCATACTATGCCTAATCACTATTCCATCCCTCACAGTCTTATGACACGATCAATCAGGCAGTTTTCATTTCTCTCATATTTGAGTTATCAAAGTTTTTCATTAGCCAAGAAGCATTAATGTAAACTTCATTTGCTTGCCAAAACCCAATGCAATTCATTTTCCAAAAAACAATGTTCAAAACCCAATACAAAAAGAGAACAATCAAACATTCTCATGCCTACTTATTCAAAAAACAATAAAATAGTAACATGGCTCAGAGAAGGCCATCTAGCAAGTTGTAGTTCCTTGAAAGCATCATTTTCATCCTATCCTGATACTTCTCGGTCCTACTCTTCAATTCTTGGATTGCCTGCTCCACCTTCTCAGATTCCGCAGCCATAGCCTTTTCCTCCTCTACGATAGCTTTTATAGCAGGAACAACATTGGCAATGATACCAGCTCGATCAACTTTGATGATGTCAAGGCGCTGCCATAGCCAGCCCACGTTGAACTCCATGGATTCACAAGTAGATACCATGTTTTCCCACTTTTCAACAGTTGATTCGGCAACATCACGAATGGATGTACTTTCCATCTCCGCAACCATGGGTAGAAGGCAGTTCACCGTAGTAACCAGGGCAGACGAAAAATGCCGCACCACGTTCCTGGTGGCAATGTGGCCGTACCTTCTCCATATTTTTGTGTACAAAGGCACAAACTCCTTCCGCACTAAGAACTCACTAACAGTCAGATAACTAGAAGATAAACACTTCATGTGAATATCAAAAGGCAAGCCTAAACTGGGGTACTCGTGGGAAGAGATACCCAAATCAGCGTCCTCCAGGTCTGCAGCAGTAGGCGTTGTTGAGCTTGAAGGAAGAGGAGTGGCCAAATCATCGTCGTCAATGATAAGCACATAAGTGCGACACTTTTATACCCACATTTATACTCGCTAGGTCTCGATATTTCGCTAATAACATAATTTTAAGTCATTTACAGAAATTACAAGTAACATCCGTTCACCCGGAAAATAAAGGCTAAATTGCCATTTGCAAGTTGCGGCATTAGAGACTGAGATTAATCGCTGACAGCAGAGTTGGCCAGTTAGTAGCACACCTAAGCTAACTTACACGGTCAGAGCTGTAGTTCAGTGGAACAAAGAACCAAGCATGTGAACTGCACAAGGGGGAATAGAAAGTGAAACGTGGCCAATCTTCCACCTCTTCTTCGTTCTTAACAAAACAGAAGAAAGTTCATTTCCTAATCAACTACATGGTGTTCATCTTATCAAGAGAAAAGAGGATCTGAAATTCGTTCTTCTTGAAGCTGCCGGCGTCAATCTGAGATGGTGAATCAATTAGATGGGTTCGATTTGATTGATATTTTTCAATTGGGAAACAGCAACAGCAAACATGGATTTGTTGTGAATCGATTCTGATTTCACAAGTGGAGATAGATCTGTCTGTATGGTAAGTAGTTTGTACTCATGAATTTCAGTCTCGACTGAGAAATAAAACAACAGCAACAGTGAAGTTAGGGGAGTAGAAGGTGGTGTTGAATCGATGAATCTGTGGCGGGTTTTGAAGTTAACTGAAATTGGGGTTCTTTGATTTGGTCTTGAGTTCGAGCTGAAGGAAAATGTTGTTGCTGTCATGGCTTAGAAGTGGTTGAATTAGTTATGGTTGATGGCTGGAAATGGATTGAGTGGTGGTCGAATTCAGTGAAAATCAGTCTCAGAAGAAAACTGATTCCAAGGGTTATTTGACAGTGGAGAATGATTGAATAGCGTGGCTGTTTTCATGAGTTTTAGGAGCTGTTATTGCTGGTAGTTGGGAGAGTTTAAGAGGCAACAGATGGGAAGTGAATTACTGCCATCGATTCATGGCTGTATGGAGATCGAATCAGAGCTGATTTAGCTGAAGAATTGCAGTCAGTGATGGCAATGTAAAGTTGTAGATGAGAGCTGAAACAGCAGCAATGGAGTTTTGGGTTGGCTAAGACGGTTCCAGTCGATGAAGAAAGGAGTTGATGTCGTAGCCGGGATAGATAGTGAATTGGCAGTACACAAATTACTACTGATTTTGGTAATGGTTGGATGAATTTTGTGGGAAGTATTTAGTCAGAGGGCAGTGAGTCTAATGTTGGGAAATTGTCGCAATGTAACTTGTGGATTTGAACTGAAGTTCAGGGAGAAAAGATGGCGCTAGGGTCAGGATGGGTGTTGGCTAATGGTAACTGTTTGGGCGATTCTGAGATGTAAATGAAGATGAGATCAATTATTTTGGGGGTTCAATTCAGTGAAGTTTATGGACTGCATTCAGGCCAGGGAATCGGCAAGAGCAGCAAGTACTAACTTGTGTTGGTGGAGTTGATCTTTACGTTCTTCTGTCGGGTTCGTAGAGGAGTTGATCTTTACATTCTTCTGTCGGGTTCATAGAAATTGTAGGGATTGTATATGAACCGGTGATTCGGTGGTGGTGGCTTGAAGTTCAAGGTCAGGACAGGAAAGTGGAGTTGGTGCTATAGATATGGGTCTGGTGCTTGAGAAAATGCCACAATGGAATCGAGCAGGTGAAGGTGGTGCCTAGATGGACAGTGAGGTCTGTTTTTGGACTTGACTTTGGTGGGTGCTGACGTCCGTCACCGGAGGAGAGTTTGGAGGACTATATAAACTGGCAGTGTGGAGAAAAGGGACAGGTCGTAATCAGGGTCGAAATAGGGTTTGAGCATTTCTACTTGCTTTTCTATTGTGTTGCTTAATCATTTTCTATGGCTTTTAAGAAAGCTATGTGTAGCTAAATCCATTATTAGGGTGAAGGATGAACTTGTAGGTTTAATTTACTTATGTTCCAAAACAAGGGTTTTCACCAATTTTGAGCTTAATGTCGTTTGTTTGGGTTTCTCTTCAATGGTTCATTCTCTATGCAATTTCTCATATTCTATGCCATGTATAGTCTATTGTTAGGTTGATAGAAATTCTCATTGAACCTTGTTACCAATTGATTTATGAATGTTCTTAGACTAGTTATGCCTTGTATGATTAGTTCTTAGGATTTCTACCTTAGGTTGAGAACAAACAACAACTTTCGATAGTTCTTAATAAATTTTGAATGTCATATCTTCCATGTACTAGCTAGAGTTTCTATTATACATGAGTTATTTTGAAACCTTGTGATAGAACGTAAGTGAAGCCTTAGCTTACAACGGATTCCGTAGCCCTAATACTTCCACATCCTTGATTACATTTTCATATAAACTTGCTTGAATCAATTTGTTATTATTTTCTTAGTACAACAATCTCTGAAAATATTGAATTTGGTTGGATAGTTCTTGATATTAATTAGTAGTAGTTTTCACACTCCCTGAGGGAACGAACCGTGCTTGCTATTGTGTGCATTCTTGACACCGTGCACTTGCGGTAAAACAAAGTCGGTTTTCCGACTCATCAGTCGACCACTGTTACACATGTTCCAGCAGGATACCTCTATAAAAAAGTTTTTTTTTATTACTTATCGGCCATGGCAAACGAATACCTATTCACCAGTGAAAAAGCATACCGGTATGATCTTCTTGACTCGGATGATCCGGACAGGGGAGCTGTCACGAGACCCATAAATTCGCCCACTCTGAAAGAACGATGTTAGTGTCAAAAAGAGAAAAGGGATTACGACTTCAAAATCAAGAGATAATTAAGGTCATACTCTGGATACAAGCCGCCTGCGTTTGGTAGAAGAATCTGGCTGGGTCGAAGATGATTCACTCTTGTCCGACATGATGAAAAGATGTGAGTTCAACATTCTTCTGGCTGGGTCGAAGATGATTCACTCTTGTCCGACATGATGAAAAGATGTGAGTTCAACAGAAGAATCTCAATTCCAAATCAAGAAGAATGGTCTAGTTTCACCTGCATATGTATATACGCTGCAGAAACCCTAAGAGGAAGCGATGCTAAACAACCGCAACGGGAATTATCCGATAGACGAGGATTCAACGCCCACCAAGTCATGTTTCTTGTTGAAACCCTAATTAAAGCCGGGAGAAGACCGTCAGATAGTCAAAAGAGGAATGCTTTCAGCCCAGTTCAAAATCCGTGATCTGGCGGCCTGACTCACTGTTTCGAATTCAAGACAACTGCCACTTCCCTGGTAATGTTTATTCACTTTGACTTGATCATTTTATCTCTTGACTGCCACCATCTAGTGCTTACCCCGCAACAATGTCACTGTTACGTGCTAAGTAGGGGACTTAATGTTGATGGTGATTTTTAGTTCAGGGTTAAAATTGTAAGACCTTGTATTTAATATGCTGTCGTTCTGCAAAGAAACAGAGCCATTTAAAAGTAATGAGTGCCTAGGCCTCTTTACTCACATATGTATTGAGCAATTCAGTATATTTATATATAAAATTTATCCAGAATGGTGCGTGCAACAACAATCCCAAATATTATATAAATTTTATCTTCTGCCTGCATTATTCACTAATGTATGGCTTGCTGAGAATTTTCCCTATGCTATGTCCCCAGTTGAACTCTTAATGTTGACATGGCATGACGATTAATGTTCGCTCGCAGCCAAGTAGCATGAATCTCCCGAAGTGTCAGGATTAAGATCTGCATGAAAGTACTTAATCTGAAGCACATTGTGCTGCTCTCTGAGAATAAAATTAGTGATTTTGTGCCAACGCACAGAATTCATCAAATTTGATTAATTTTGTGACAGCTCGCAAAATTCAATCTTTTAACCTAATTTTACCAATTTACAAAAATTAGGTTTTTGCGGCCTGCACAATATCTCGAACCCTATTGGTCGAGACCAAACCTAGGAAAACTAGGAAATCGATCCACCATGGAACTAGTAAGAGCAAATCCTACCAAAAACGGGAAATAGGAAGAAAAGAGGAAATCACGACCAACTGAAGCCTTGGCAGAAAGGGCTTGGCCGCGCTACTATGCCGGCCAATTTGCCCTAACTCGAGCTTCCTTTGGCCAGCGCTCCTTCTTCTATTATGTTGGCTGCCGGCCCCCTTTTCCCATCGACCAATCGAATCGCTCTAAATGCGCAGCCTACACTTTTGATTAAAGGTGGGAGTTGGCTGGTCGACACACTTAAATTCCTTAATAAATTGAATTTAGGCTGCTCACGCGAGTCTCAAAACAATCACGGCCACACGATTTGGCAGGCCAATTTAACGAGCTTGGCCTCCTCCCAGCGAGACCAAACAAACTCCATGGTGTCCACCGACGGGCCCACTACTATTCCAGCCAATCGGAATCCTCTTATCCCGCCAGCAACATCCCTGATCGCTAACCAGAGCTGGGCTAGTCTCGCTGTTGAAAAGAAGTTCAACGAGTTAAGACTGGCCATGACAGTCTCAAACTCATCGCATCCGTCCAACTTAGCCAGCCTAGTTGGATGGATTCGATTTTGTTTCAAACGACCAATGAGGTGCCGGTATGCTCACCGGCGACTCGCCTCCATCCCTGGCCAGTCGAACTTCCCACGACATGCCAGGAGCACGTCAAACCGATTACTCAAAGTAGACTGATTGCGCGTTTTTGAAAACCCTAATTTGTGAAAGCGGTAACGTGTTACTGTCGCAAAACGATCATGGTCATCCATCTTCGCTAGCTGAACCGACCGGCCAAGATCTAATTTTAGGCGACCAATAAGATGTCGCCGTGATCACCGGCCATCCTTCTTCCATGAGGAATGATCATCCAAACCGCGGCTTACCTACACGGTTCCCAAACGGTTTCCCAAAGGTGGCTAGTCATGCTGCTTACGATAATTTTAATAGATTCAACAGCAGCCATTAACTGCCGCAAATCATCCAAGCCACTCAACTTGGCTAGCCAATTTGACCGGCCTAGATCTAACTTGGGCCGACCGATAGGATGTTAGAATGGCTACCATCCCCCACCCTCCTATAGGGACCGACCGGTCTAGCTTTGGCTTGCGTGCATAGCTCCTAGCAGCTCCCTGAAAATGGCTGGTCATGTTCTTTTTAAGACATTAAGATCCGTGACTAACTTAAACGAGCTGTACACAACGATGCTTCATGAACATCGATTATTTTGAGATGCTTGCTTAAAAGCGATGCTTTATATGCAGCGATTACAAACGATATTTTATAAATATCAATTCCACAAATAATTTTATTATTTGACCTAAAAGCATTACGTGCTGTTTTCGCGGCAAGTCTCACAACTTGACCCACTCAGCAGCTTGTTGTGTATATTTTTCTACAAAATACTCGAGACATCAAACATGTCACAAACTAGGGGATGTTAATCGTGGTATTGGTCTGGTGGTTTACAGCGTGCGGCGTGCAACACGCCCATTACGAGAAATGACAGGAAAGGCGGACGGTTGATAGCAGTAAAGGAGTAGTGGGTGTAAGGCTTACCGGTCTTCCCTCATGATAGAGACGTGATCATCACCACTTTTACACGATCCCCACTTCTCCACTACTTAACTGCCTCCACTTCCTATGAGATCAGGGTGCGCTCAATCATGACTTGTATAAATAGGATTTCAACCTATTTCGACAAAAAACAAGTGTTATCAACACAAGTATCCAGAAAACATAAAAAGAACTTATAGCTTACATTCCGCAAGCAAGTTCCACATTCTGATACAAGTCATAAACAACCACACCTTCAGAGTTAACCATTCTGATCTCCACACCTTCTTCGCTTCCCTCCCTAAGATCAACCCTTCTCCTTCATTTTGTGACCAAAGCAAGACTGAAACGACCATTTCTTGTACAGATTGATCTCTCGAATCTAAAGTACTCCTGTGCAGTACATTTGTTTAGGGTTTAGATTCGTTTCTCGGCGGCACACCCAAATTTACCATTTCCAGCAGAATCAGTTTTTACCCCAAAACACCGAGATAACCTGTTTGTTTACCTCAAAGACTTTGTACCGATCATATTACGAAAGCTGCACCCTTCAAAATTCATTATATGCATATTGGTGTTAGAGCACTGCTCGGTCGAACTCTCAATCTTTGCTATCTCAAGCTTGTTTGTCAAGTTTAGTTGTCAAAACTATAAGTCTTGATTTCTAGTCTACTTACAGCTATGTCTCGGATTAGGATATAATGTGTAGTTGAGCTTTATACTTCACGGCGTTCATCGATTGAAGACGAAGAACTACTAAGGGGAGCTTGTGGAACTTCATCAACAAAAGGTAAGTGGAGACTTGAACTCATCTATCACTCATATGTCTATTTCTATTCTATCTCCTATTGAGACAAAAGTCGTATAACTATATAGACATTAAATTATACACATTTGATATTTCGAGCTGAGTTTAACTCTCTTACATATTTCTCGAAATATGTGTTGGTAAGCTTTCGCTTTAGCCAAGTTCATCTTTTATTCTTGACGAAAGTCAAAAGATGTGTTAGAGCATAGCTCGGTTGAACCCACCAAGCGTTGGTATGTCAAGTTTGGTTGTCATATTTAGTGAATCAAAACTCATTTAAAGAGTCGCTTGATTATTTACTAGAGTCAACTTCGTATAGGTTAGCTAAAAAGTTACTAGGATATGAGACTTACAAGTATTACGTGAAGACTTGAAGAATGTGAAGAAGTAAAGAGCTACAACTTGTCTTCAGAAGAATGTGAAAACTAATAATACCTCAGAAGAAATTTATATCTATCAAGAAGACATTCTCTATAACTCTTCAGAAGAACTTTCTCTTAAAGATTATAATGTCTCAGATATAAATTGTGAGCCTACTAAAACTTGTCTTGACTTGTCCAGTGGAATATCATTGACCGATAACTTCATGTCAATGCCTAGAATGTCCAAATTGTCAAGACCTGGAGGATTTGATATTGGTCAAAAGACCGATTTTTGGCTATCCCTTAACAAGTTTCGGTGCTTGGTGTTTGGCCCTATTTGGATCCGGATCCACATCCGAATACAAGATAGAGTTGGTGATAAAAACAAAGAAAGATGGGACTATTTTTTTCTCTATCTTCTTTGGTTTCAAAGAAACCTCTACAGCAAACAAGAGTTCGAAAATTCTTCACTTGTGATTTTTGCATGTTCGATTCAAGTGGAAATTTTTGCTTCAACCAATTCTAAGTTGTAACAAGAACAAAGGGTTTCTTTCAAATCGTTCCAATTCAACTCAAGCAAGGAGAATCAACTCTCAACAGGGCATACCGATTGTAAGTGGCTCCTTACACCTTTTGTTGATTCAATGGCTAATAGGGGTAGAAGGAATTTCAATGTTAGAGAAAGTTCAAATAGGAATAATATACTCTTCACAACTAGGAATATCAATTACGAAAACATGCCTAGTCTCACCTAAGATGTTGGTTCTCAAAATTATTTTGTGAATGATGAATGTCTTATGAAATTCGATTCAATCAAAGAACCCATTATGGAAATGATATTTGTTAAAGTTTCGGATATGAAATATATGAACTTTGTGAAACATCGTGAATGGGGTATCATTCATGAAAGCTCTTTCAAGGCTACTCCGGACCTTGTGAAACTATTTTATGCTAATATGCATGAAATGAACTTTGAAGGATGTACTCTTCGCACCATGATTGGTACAAGATCGTTTGAAGTTAACAAACAAGTGATTTCGGAATTGATTCTCTATCCCTACATAAATACATTCTTACCATGTTCGGATGAAAGGTATAGAGTTGACAACAATACTATCTCGTCAGTAATTGGTGGAGCATGGTCAGGTAATTCCTTTCTTATTCACAATATTGAATTTCATCTCAAAGTTTTTGGAAAACTAGCTTGTGCAAACCTGTTTCCTAGCAATATGCATAAGACTAAATGAACTAGAGATGTTGCTGAACTTGTTTATCATCTCGTCAGAGGAATCAAAAACTTTGATTTCTGTGGATTAATGATTGGACAAATGATCATAATTTGAAGAGGTAAAAGAAGAACTCCTGGCTTTGATTGTTTGATTACAAGAATATGCATCTCTTTTGGAATTGTCTGGTCAAACGCCAGGAAAAAAATTCCAAAGAAATTATGAGAAGGAATTCTCAACAAAATGAGAGGACAAGTCTTCAATGCTCCTCCTCCTATAAGAGTTGAAGGAGATCCACAAACTCTTAAGAGAAGACTACATAGGAAGAATGACTGCATTTTTGAACTGATTGATCATACGACAAACATCTATCCAGAGCTTACTGAAGCCTTGAGTGGCATTTCAGACAAGTATCAAGATACTTCTTCGGAAGAAGATACTGACTTGGACATCTCGGATTAGATTCTACAACTGTTATTTTATAATATTATGTATGTTAATGTAGGTTTGTCTGGTAAACAATCTTTAATGTTGTATGCTTGTTAAGAACCTTTGTGTAATAGTAAGATGCTTTATGCTTTCAATGCAATCTATCCGTGCTTCTTTTGGTTTAAATTGCAATTAAAATTATTGCTATGTATGTGTTATGAGATGTTTGATTTCGGTTTTTATGACCTTAATATTCGATCTCATATGGTGTGAACCCTTATGGTTTGGGTGACTTTTTGATTTAGCGGGATTGAGTTCTAGCCAATGTTGGTAGGCTTTATCAAAGGATTATAAGGGGTTCTGATTGAAACCAATATGTGAAAAAGTCACAATATGTTGAATCGTTTGGTTTAGCATAAAAGCATATGTGTTTCGGGGTTTCAACTTTTGCATTGCATTAGTTAAAACCGGTTTTCAACCTTTCTCTGGTAAAGGTTGCTCTTTGTTGTTGTTCTTTTGTCTTGCGAGATGATGACAACACAACGGGGGAGAGTTCTATCTTGAACTGGCACTTAATGACATATCTTTCTGGGGAGAAGAGGATGCGGAACTTGAGGTAACAAATTTGTTAGTTAATCGTTTTCCTGTTTAAGAAAAGCATGATTTTATTGCATATATTTATTGCTTTTGATTAACAAAATTTCAGTACAATTGATGTTTATTCCATTATTTTTGTATGGATGTGTTTGTGATTCAATTGTTTCCGGTTAAGAAAAACTATTGTTATCTTGCTTTATTGTTTGGTATCAATTGTTTAGGCTTACAAAATTTCGGTGCAATTGCGGTACTATAATGTCTATGATTGTTTCAGTTGCTTCCGGTTGAGGTAAATAATTATGCAAGTTGATTTATGTTGGTTTGTATGAATTATTTATGGCTTAACAAAAGGGTTTTCGGGATCAATTTTTTAGTCCAATTCGATTCCGGATAAGAGAAACTAAGTTAATTCTAATCTTAGTTAGACTTATCAAAGTGGAGGTTTCGGTTATTCAAGTCTAATCGAATGCCTTAACAAGAAATGCTAGTTAACTAATCTAGTACTTGTCTTATTTAAAAGTGAAAGGTCTAAGTTATTATTTGAATAATTAGAACCTGATGAGAAAAATAGAGTTAATTCTGATCTTTATTTTGGTCTTATCAAACAAGCGATTGTATTTGTACAATCGGTTTAGCAAAGGAACTAAGGTGCTTAGTCTATTTTTGATTTGCTATACTATTAGGGAAAATTTCTTGGGCAATTGTTTCCTTGGTAACATATCAAAACAAAATTACTTTGTAGTTTCGGTTTTGATATTGGTTATCAAAAATGGTGTGTGGAACCCTCGTGCTTAACTCTTATAGGTTTTGCAAGTCTTTTAAGATTTGTAAGATCCTTTCGGTTTATCCTTTATTTGCTCGTGCCTTTGTCATTTTGTGACAAAAAGGGGGAGAAATATATGGAGTAAAAAAGTGATTTGGTATCACTAAGGAAAGGACAATGGTGCTTAAACGTTATATCTAACGAAAGAGTAAAGCATAGACTAAGGGGGAATAACATATCATATTGATACTTGTAGTTACATGAACTACAAAGGGAATAACAAAGACGTGCGGATTGAAAATCTACCTATCTTACCTTTAGGGGGAGTATTAGCTTTGTTATTATAATGTCAACAACGACCTTTATGGATTGAATGTATACAGGTTATTGTGCGTTTGAAACTTGGAATCAAGTGTATGTGTAATGAATTCTTGTAATTTTTTTATCCATATGATGTAAGAGTTTTGTCACTAAAATTGACAAAGGGGGAGATTGTTAGAGCATAGTTCGGTTGAACCCACCAAGCGTTGGTATGTCAAGTTTGGTTGTCATATTTTAGTGAATCAAAACTCATTTAAAGAGTCGCTTGATTATTTACTAGAGTCAACTTCGTATAGGTTAGCTAGAAAGTTGCTAGGATATGAGACTTACAAGTATTACGTGAAGACTTGAAGAATGTGAAGAAGTAAAGAGCTACAACGACGACATCATCCTTCCACTTGAGGTTAGTAATATTTGACTTGAACTGTTTCATTCCTAACGTATCTTTCAAGTCGTACATATTGAAAACATAACTGCGAAGCTGTGAATGATTATACTCTAGTTAGACATAGTATTAAGGAATTACAATACGAAGTATAACGTCTATCTTTTGAACTTCGTATATAAGACATCGACATAATCGTATGAATGCTATTGTGATTATGTATGGGTATGGGTGAAGATTTCGTCCTAGGAAACAATGTTCTTACATTCGTTTAAAGGAAGTACAATTCATAAATTTGTGTTATGAATCGAAAGGGAAATCGCTAGGCTTATTGGTATTGTTATTCATTGCAAATCTTTGTATTACCAATATGTGTGTTTAGTATAACCGCTCATAACTTGTTTATGTATCTTGGTAAAACTATTCACAAGGCCTGACTTTTGTATTGGTATGACTTTTATTAGTGAAACCGATCTTAAGTAATCACCTGAGATGGTATGATCGATTTACTGTAATTGGTGTGACCAACTCTAGACATTGGGGAACCGATCCTAGTAAGAGGTGCAACCGATCACAAGTAGGGTAATCGATCCTTGTAAGAGGTGTAACAAAATCTTAGTGATAGGTAACTGATCCTATGTACGAACTAAGCTTGCTACCAACTCATGTGAAATTGATAAAAATATTTCTGGTGAGTTTGGTGTAGGTTCCAATTGTCGGAAAACGTCATTCCTTGGTCATAAGAAAAAGGAGTTAAAAAGTTCTATTAATCCTGAGTATCATCATTACTATGATTATACTTCTTGTACATTTCACAAATATCAACCGGAGACGTTGCATGAGGTTCACTCTGCACATCTAGCCTCTTGGTAACAAGCTTGAGTCTACCACATTTGTATACAACTTGAGATGGGAAAGTAACGGTTTGATTAATTTTGGGTTTGGGTTAATTTTATTTAAATTTTATTTTGGGAAAAACTCCTTGACAGATTTATTCTCTATCTGTCTACCCGAGGATATGTAAAGTGATGTAATTTTTTTACTATCCTTTTTACTGCACTATGTTGATTTTTTTCACAGTGTGCAAACCTTGGTAGTTGAACGCTTTTAGAAATCCTGCTTTTCTTTTGTGGGTCGCGGTTCATGAACGGGTCCAAGCCCATCAATCGGTATATAAGAGTTGTGGTACGCGCACCCTTCTTCTTCCTTCCCTTGTCCGTGTACGTGAACTATGTCTTTTCTAGGGTTCACGTTTCAACTCCATTAAAATCATCCTTGGAGGTCCAAGAGAGGCAAAGGGTTTTCTTCATCCTCAAAAAGCCTTTCAAGTAAGTTTTTCTTCTCCTTGTTCTCTCAATTTTTAGATCTCATGGGGAATTTCAAGGTTTAAAAGAAGGTTTCAAAAAACTTGGATTCATCTTCTTCTAGCATGATTATACCTAAAAATCAAGATTCTATTAGAATTAGATTTATTAATGATTCTAGTAGTACGATCTTTGAAAGAATTTCTTCTAGTGGTTTCATTCTAGAAAAGAAATTGGAAATGGTTAGTGGTCATAAAGAAGATTTGGTTTGTTTTGAAAAATATAATCTTGGAAACATTTTTAATGGTCTTAGTGAAGGTTTCGACACTCTCACAAGAATCTTCTATGGTAACATCCATGATGTTGATCTTGATGACATGGAATTCAAGACCATGATAAATAGAGAAAGGATTCTTGTTAATAGAGAGTTGATTTCAAGGATTACCAAAATTCCTTTGGGTAATTTTCGCCTTCTTAGACCAAGGGAAGAAAGACCATCATATGAAACCATTTCTAATGGTCTTTGTGGCAAGAGTGTTGATTGGATTGAAGGGAAATTTCCTACTAATTATCTTAGTCTTGCTTTGATGTCTTTCGGAAAACTTGGTATATCTAATCTTTGTCCCTCCACAATTGAGAACTCTTGGTGGAGTCGTGAGTTTGCGGAGTTAGCCTATTTTCTTGAATTGGGTTCTCGAAGTCTTGATATTTGTGGATTCATCATTCTTCAAATGCTCTCAATGACGTCATCCAACAAGAAGTTAGGCTTTCCTTGCTTAATTGAACAAATTTGTCGAGCATACTCTATTGCTCCTTTTGGCAACTCTACTGGAACTCCCAAACTTGTTCGTCCTTGTACTTTCAAACGTATGAAGGAGAATGCTTGCAAAAGACAAAGATGTGATTCCCTTGACGGTTCTTGTGATCCTACCACCTTGAGTCTTCTTCATCAAATTCACAAGGGTGTGTGTAAGATCAATTCCAAGGTAAAATGTGTGCAAGAACAGTTACGTGTGATTGCTACTAAGTTTCCCGAAATCAAGGAAGATATGGATATTATTCAAGCCTCTTGGATGGTTTCCAATGATGAAGATGATGATTAAATTCTTTATTTCTTGTTGTTTTTATTTTGTATAGGAAAATTCTTAGGCCAGTGCTATCCCGCGCGGCACCGTTGGATGGCTTTATAAGCTAGCAACTTCTTCGCCATCAGATCATGAGATTATAACCTTTTACAGCTGTAAAGCCTAAAACAGCTGTAAAGCCTAAAATACAGAAAGTATTTGCAATAAAACCCCTTGACCTTTCATCGCCATTTTGTTTCCTAGAAAACTTGAATTCAAATGTTCGCTCATGGTATTTTAACTAAAACGAAGAGTTTTCTATTGTAGGTAGGTTTAGCACGTTAATCGGATTTTTATTAAGATTTCTCTAATTTTTTCGGTTGAATAGTTGAATTTGTACCTTGAGTAGCTGAGATATTAAAGGTAATGGTGATGGTGTAGGATCAAAAAAGCACAGATTAATTCTGATACAGAAACAAACTGAAATAATCAGTTAGTTAACCCCAATCTCTACAAGGGAGGAGATACCCCAATTTCCGTTCTAATAATCCTAAGTATAGATACTAGGAATTCAACACAATGGTTGAATTGGGCTCTAGACGTATTGACAAATCAAGAAAATCTATAAAAAAATATATTTCTGCTGCCGACAGTCAACTCGCCGGTGAGAAAAGAATCATTAAATCCCGTACAAGGGCCTGCAATTTGAAACAAAATACTAACTTAAAAGGGGTTTGGTTATAATTAATCGTTTATTTTGGTAACCGTCTCTTCAATCTAAACTCAATCTGTAAGTAGATATTACAATCAAACGGTGGAGAACCCGCTGGCTCATAATGAGTTTATGCGTGACAGTGCGGGACAGTATTGCCCAAATTTTTATGAGAATTTATTCTTGTGTTTTAAGAAGGATAACTAGGGTTTGGAATAGCATATATTGTGATTACACATAGCTATTTCCAACGATTTCATCTTGCAATGTTTTTATATTTATTTATTTAAAATTCTAAAGTTTATTTGAAAGATGATTTTACAGTATTAATCTTTATTGGTTTTATATATTGCAAATAATGTTATGGGATATGTGTGTTTACGTCCGTGAACTATGATTGTCCCATATATGTCAAAGATTAAGTCTATGGTACCATTATGCAAATATTGATGAAAAATAGAATGAATCTTTGAATATTCCGCAGTATTGATCTTTCCTAGATCCACTTCTATGTGAAAGTACTATACGGCTCCGTAAGTTTTCTTATGTTGAGCATTTACGATTAAATTAAGAGATATTTTGTAAAAGGGTCGTATGTTTATGGCCTAATTAGGGTCTGGGTCGTAGAATATGCCGTTGATGCATTAGGGTCGTAGACTAACCAAAGACCGTTAGAGAATTGTTAGTTTGACATTTTTATTTCACCAAAGCCCTTGACTGTCAATTGACTAGCACTGACAGTTTAACTATTCAACATTTTCAAAAATCTCTCGTCCATTTCAGCTTCTTTGATTTAAACGAATGCTGCCTTTTCTGCGAAAGATTTGTTTTTTAGATTGCCTCCCGTTTCAGGAACTGGAACACCGATACACAAGACAATGGTCAAGCTCCCTTCAGTTGAAGAAGATGTTTTACAAATTTTCACTGAATTAAATCTAACTTGAGAAGGAAATCTATCAATAGTATACTCGAATTTGGAAAAAAGGTTGAAGTACGGTAGAAAGATTGGGGTGTCAAACAGCAGTACCCATTGTCGGATTCAAGTAAACCAAATTTTCAGCCGTATGCACAACACCAATTATACGCATAGAAAGTTAGTGCTCATTAAGCTTTGATGTCGTACAATAGCACCCATCGAAGTTAAAAGTGAACAAAAGAAAAATCAAAATAAAGGATTTCCTCTTCGTACTGTGATATGTGTAAAGCATTTCTTATATCGAAGCTACAGAAACTAATTGGATTTGCTGATGATTAAACAAAATCATTCCCAACACTTCGAGCTGATGAATGTTTCGATCTCGAGTTCTCCACTTCTTCTTCTCTTTCGTATTCAAGACGTTTGATGAAATGTCTGTGTTTAGCTAGGTAAACTATTTAGCTTTGGTTAGGATATAATGTCATATGCCTATTTTATAAGCGTATTTTGGTAAACAAGTTGGACGGTCAACTTTAGTCTACGACCCTATTGCATCAATGACATGTTTTACGACCCAGACCCTTATTAGGCCATAAACATACGACCTTTTTACAAAATATTTCTTAAATTAATCATGGGTTATCTTGTGGTTAATTTAATTGAGTTTTCTGGATACAAATTCATGTCTCATATGATTTGTTAATGTCCAAAGAAATCCTTCTTTTCTTGTAAAAGTAAGGTCGCTCTTGTTGTTCTTTCGGGAATGACATTTTATGGGGGAGAGTTCTTAATTGAACTTGTGCTTAATTGCCAAATCTTTGTGGGGAGTGCGGCTGTGGAATATTGTAGGAGTTATCTTGTATCTTTATAAACTCCTTGATGAATACACTAAGTTTCGACTATGTGAAATCATCGAAACAAAGTTGATATGTTCTCTTTTAGTCATGAATTATCTCTATGAGAATTTCATTATGATCCCGCTACCAATTAAAAAGACAAGGGTACCCAAATACACCACAATCTTTTAAATATTAACCTTTAAGTCCGATACCAAGTGTGATCGTCTATGGATATGAAATCGAGACAATACGACAACAAAGTGATCACTTGATCATAGGTACGGTATTATACCGAAACTCTAGAGGATATATATCAAATGACTAGGATTAAGGTACGTGTGTTATTTACTTAATTATAATAACAATTATAATGCGGAAAACAAAGTAAATGACACAACAATATTTTGTTAACGAGGAAACCGCAAATGCAGAAAACCCCCGAGACCTAGTCCTGTTTTGAATACTCTCATAATTAAGCCGTTATACAAAATACAAAGTCAACTTCGTATAGTTGAGACCAAGTAGACTACCCCTATCTACTTAGTTTTATCAGTATCCATGCGCCTTCGACTTCTAGAGTCACGCACGTGAAAAGCTACTCCTGTGGATCGTATTCAAATGTCAAAGGTATGAATCTGTTTGGTGACCAATCTAATCAATCTTTGGTTAAACAAATCTTGAGTTGTTGACAAAGGCTCTTCCGTTTAAACTACAAAACTCCTTTGTCGGGTAAGATCAATCTGAATCATTAACTTAGATTCAGATTCACAACTGTCAGATTCGGACACTGAAGAATGCCACAAAATGATAGTTGTTGATCATTTCGAATTTAGGATTAGATAAATCTAATCTAAGTCGGATCTCAACCGATCAAGGTGTGTGCACAAATTCATAAGATACGAAAAATAATTAGAAAATCTTCTTCGTCTTCAAATCTTCAATTGCCTTCTCAAACTTGCACAATACAAACTTGAATCCTCTTGCAATCAATCACACACAAAATGGAGTCTGTTAACAATGGATTATCACAACATATCTTTAGATCCGAAAATGGTTCTAAAGATCCCGTCGATACTTTGACCTAGTTTGAGTGACCCTTATGTCATAAGAGAAGGCTCTCAAGAATAATCAAACTAAGTGCAATCAAAGTTTCAACAACCGTTAGTCAATCAAATCAATAATCGAAAACTAAAATAACAATACAATTATCTAGTTTCCACCAATGATACTCTTAGAGCTTCTTCATCCCACAGAAGTCTTTAAACGAGCGGTCGTAAGAGATTTTTCCTAATTAGGGTACTTTCCTCTCTGATAGTTGGCACCACCAGAAACAACACGAATGAAGTTTTCCTGGCTCTTAGGATAGTTTGCAAGAAATGCAAACTCAAGTATTTATAGACCAAGGTTGTTTGGACAACAAGGAAATTCCAAAACCCAAAATATTCTCAATATATTCATTAAAGTACCTAATTTCGACATCTAGAAGTTTCTCATCTTAGAAAACCCTTATTCCAAAGTTAAACAAAACATAAAGAGATATGTGAATATTGGAAACTCGGTTTTGCTTCTTGGGATCGGTTATACCATGACTCACAATATAAGTTGTGACTGGTTATACCATGCTTCCCAAAATAGGTTGTGACCAGTTACACCATGCTTCCCAAGGTAGCTTGTGATAGGTTACACCTTATTTCCCAAATTAGCTTGTGATCGATTACACCTTACTTCCCAAAGTATCTTGTGACCGATTACAACTAACTTCCCAATATAGCTTGTGACCGGTTATACCTCAATTCTCAACATAAGTTAAGATAGGTTCTACCTTGTCATCTTGTATTGGTCATCCAAATATATTCAATGAAGAACTGGACCAACATACTCATGATTTCCCTTTCTATTATGAATCAAGTTCATACATCTACTTCCTTAAACCAATTTAATAATACATAGTTTTTAAGGATGAAATCACACCTATATCCAACACATAATCAAGTAAATAAATACATAGATTATGTTGATGTCGTATTTACCAAGTTCAAAAGATAAGCGATATACTTTGTAATTCAATATAATTCCTTGATACTTTGATAATAATGATATGACCAAGTCTAATCACTAGAGTAATATATATACAACTTCGCATGTTATGTTTTAAATATAATACAGATGTCTAATAAATATCCATGTTTTCTCTCAGCAATACCATTTTGTTCAGATGTGTGAGGGCAAGTTATTTCATGTGTGATGCCAAAATGAGAAGTGAAAGCAGCTAATGCCCCATTGACAAATTCTCCACCACCATCAGTGCTAATTATTTGAATAGAAAGAGATAGTTGATTTTCAAAATACCATAATAATATTTAGTAAAATCATCTATTATATTGATATTGAGTAGATGCAGGACCACAAATTTCCATGTGCAACAACTATAAAAGAGAGCTAAAAAAAGAACTAAAATTTTGAAATGGTTGTTTATGACTCCTGCCAAGTTGGCATTCAGTACATAACAAAGGTTTAGACATAACATGTGAAAGATTTAAAAGCCTATAAACTTCATTTAATAACTCAAATGATGGGTGATCTAGTCTTTTGTTCCAAATTATAGAGGAAACTTTGACAGTACTAGAGTAAGCGACAATACTAGAAGGTGTTGATGATCTTATTAATGGATATAATCCATGCTCACTAGGACCTTGAAATAGAATCTTCCCTGACCTCAGATCCTTGAAAAAAAATGAGTCTCTTGTGAATTTATGAACAGAGTTGAGGTTTTGTGAGGCTTTAGGTACATGTAAAAATTGATTTAGTGAAAACTGCTTAGAAGGAACTGAAATAGTAGAATGACCAGTATAAAGAATGGACATACCTTCTCCATTTTCAGTAGTAATGACCTCATTACCAGGATAAGAGGTAGAAGTATCAATTATAGAAGGATCAGATGTGAGATGATAAGTAGCATCAGAATCCATGTACCAAGGATTTTCACCAAGAATATTAGTGAAATCTAGCATTTCCTGTAAGCTTCTTGGTGGATGTCTCCCCTGATAAGAAAATTTTATCCTATTCCAATACTAAGTAGCATCATGCCCATATTTCTTGCATATTTGACAAGTTGGCTTGTCACAAGTTGACAGATTAGAAGGAGGTCTCACCGAAGTAGGAAATCCAAAAGTAGTAGAAAAACTAGAAGTATGAAATCCATAAGTAGGTGCTGATAAAATTCCAGTACCTTTACCATAGAAATTATTAGATCTACTTCCCCTAACAAAATTAGGATTGTAACCACGACCAGTACCACTAAATGGCTTAAAATTGTGCATTTGAGCAGCAAAAGATCTATTATGAGACTTGGTAAGAAGTACTTTATTCCTATCACTCACAACACTTCACTTACCAAATTATTATATAGTTCAACACTGGTTATTGGAGGATAACGATGTCTCATAGTGGTCACAAAAGGAAAATAATCAGAATTCAAAGTAGCAAGAGTGATAACAACAATATCTTTGTCAGAAAGAACCTCACCATAGGTGGCTAATTGATCAGATAATAGTTTAATCTCATTGATAACAGAAGGTACATATTTATCACATTTTCTTATAGCAAACAACTGAGTGCGCAATTATAGAGAATGTGTTGCAGAAGATCTATTATATCTATCATTAATGCTTTGCCAAAGTTCATGAGAAGTAGTAGATCTAGAGAAGTAAGCAATAAAAGATTCAGGAATAGTTAAATTAATCTACATTGTGATGCAAGCATCTTCATCAATCCATTCACTGTAGAGAGGATTCTCGATTCCATTTTATTGATTTCGCCTGTTGGAGAACTGAAGAGGACATTCAAACGAACCACCAAGAAACTTCATTAATCAATATCTTTTGATAACATGAAGCATCAGATTCTTCCAAGTAATGAAGTTATCTTTTTTCAATTTTACGGTGATGAAATTGGTTAATTGATTCAAAGGTACTTTTGAAATCGAGTTTGAGGTTGAATTCTCCGTTGTTTTAAAAGAAAAACTTTATGAAATTGATTTCGTTTTTGAAAGTTAAAGAAAAGTGGTAATAAACTTCGTTCAACTCAGAATTGTGAAAATTGGTTATAGACTCAAATTCTAATAATAAAAGTAAAAAACTCAAAACAAAGTTGATATCAAGATTATAAAAAGCACTCAGACTCAAGATTCCACCATTGACCAATTAAGTGATTGAATCTAATTAATATTCATGAAATTATTTATGATTAATGTGATTTTAATATATTGCCTGTAGTAGATTTTTGAAGTGACAATTGTATATCTCAAGTATGGAACCTCAAAAGTGTCAACCTAAGCATAATCCATCAAAATAAATCACAATCATTCAACAAAAATCAATTATTCAATATTAGTTCAATGCAAATAATCATAAAAGAAATTACAAAAATTAATAAAAATAAAAATATACCATTTTATTTTGGAAAAATGACTTCCACCGTCGCCTCATCAAAGGGTTTTAGCTCCTCATATTGATCACTTGCTCAAAATAATGGTTTATTGCTCAAAAGTGTGTGAATGAGGAAAAAATGCTAACACAAAGAGTTTGCAATGGATATAAATGTTGCAGACTCACTGTTATAGAAGAAAACGATATAAGTGATGTATCGTACACGCAATAGTGTTTGAAGGAAAGGGTAACGTTTCTATAAACGATTGCTCTAAGGCGTTAAATGTTCTTAGTGTTCTTCAAAAACAGCAGAAGAAAAGATTTCCTAGAACTCATGATTTCTCCCTCTATGCTCTTTCAAACTTCCTCAAACTTTTTCTAAACTTGCATAAGCTTCCTTGGAACTTGATGTGCTTTGTAGTTGTTGTAGAAAGTGATTCTAAAAGTTCGTTACCCGGACTTGTGAAAGTAGATTTTTTTCTTTTTTTAGATGCAAATTCCAATTTAAAACAGCAAATAATATAAAGATTAATTCAAAGTGGAGAATTATTGAGGCTAAGATTCCACTTTTCTACCAATTCCAAAGTGATATTATTATTATGCAATTTTACCCATTTAAGTGATTCTAATTATTGCAAAAATAGATTTTATAAAAGAACAATTGTAAATTGAAAGCATTGAATATCAAAAACTCAAGGTTAAGCATATACCATCAATTAAAATAACAATTGCTTAATAAAAATCATTAGATAATTTTTTTATTCTAGGCAAATAATCATAAAATAAATTGCATAAATTATTAAGACAAAAATTACCACTTTTTCATTGGATGAATAGCTTCCTCTGTCGCCTCAGATGTAAAGTTTAACTCATCATATTGCAAATATGCTCAAAGTACATGTTTATAGCTCAAAAATTGATTAAAAGGGAGAAAAGAGTACACTGTAGTCGCTGAAAGTCTAAAACAGAAGACTGAATCGTTGCTGAAAGGTTTCGGTGACTGCAGACAGGAAACGATAGAAGTTTATTGTCACTGAAATAAGTCTGCTCCTGCGACAGGCTTGAGTGTCTTATGTTCTTCGTTTCTTCTTCGCAGCAGCAGCAGAACAGAATTTTGTCTTTGATTTTCTTTGCTTCTCTAGTGCTCTAAACCTCTCCAAACTCTCGACCCCCTCTCTTTATGCTCCCACAGGCCTTTTTATACTCAACAAGCGAAGAAATCTTCACATTAACTTTAAAATATTCCGCCATAACTTCTCGGGTTTTCACGAGAATTTCTTGCTCTTTCACGCGCTGCTGTTGCTGTCAAATATCCTTATTTATCTTCTAAACGTTTCTTCTACGTCTCTGATGAAGTTAAGCACGCTGTATACACACGAATCATTCCAAAAATATTGCCAGAAAATCAAACATAATACTCGGTATATTTTCTTCCCCTGTTTTGTTGTGATTCTGTGATATCTTTCCTTTTCTTGCGAAACTAAACGTGCAAAATTCATGTACGATCCTAACAGGACCATAGTAATCCATATCCAAGACCGAATCCACGATAATATCGACCCAAAATCATTCCACAAAGTTCGCATATATCTCTAACCCCTGTTTTGCTTCCAATTGACATCTAGTCGGTTCTAGTCAATTTTATCCGATGAAATCAACCATACCCTGCCTGTTTGGACTAGTCACGTCATCCCAGCAAATTCTGACGATTGAATCTCCTTCAAACTCGCTTAAAACTCAAACCCTAATCTGATACTCGCTGTTCAAATATCTCCCGCCAATTTCCAAAATTCAAAAGGTAGGGGGTGACCTCCCCTTATCCACCAGCAGAGTCCCTTTAGCAACTAGGGTGGAAATAGTAGTTTCTGGGGTGACTGTAGTAATTTCTCCCGGAGGTCCAAATGCCACTTTTTGAGCAACTTTCTTCACAAAAGCTTATTTCTCCGAAAACACCTACAAAGACAAAAAAAAAAACATAATAAGTACAACAATTGCGCACTAACAATATATAGAATCGAGAAAAATCAGACACAAAAATGTGTCTATCAGAACTCAACCCATCCTTTTGTACACCTCAGAAACCTAGAAATTCCGATTACTTTTCTGTTTTTTTTTCCTTTCTGTGCAAGTCACGACAATAATCTCTTTCCTTATTTGATTTACGCGTTTCCGAGTTGTTACAATCCTTCCAAACTCTCTATTAGATTAATAAGAATCTTATGAAACCTCATCTTCCCTTTAGTTTCACTGGATTACCAAAAATCAAGCCAAACAGAACCCGTGAAAGTCTCCTCCTATGTTATATCAAAAACACAATTATCCATCCAAATTCAGCCCAATCGAACACCCATACCAGTATTGTATATCCATAACAAGTCCAACCCATTGAAATCAGCGATTGAATCTCCTTAAAACTCGTCCAAAAATCCAACCCTAACTCTGTAGATATTTTCCCGCCAAAATCCAAAAAATTTGAATTGGTGAAGAATGTGATCTCCCTTTATTCGTTGCTGGTGTCCCTTTCACACATTTCCTGGGGATGCCCTTATCCAAAGTGAGGGTGTCTTTAACACTTTTCAAGCCAATTTTTTCCAAACATGTTTATTTCCCAAAAATACCCACACAAACATAAAATACCATAATAAGTACAAAATGAGCACTATCGATATATATTCTTCATCAGTATTATCCTCATCATAATAACATGAAGATGGTCGAACCTCATCTAAACAAGTAGTGTTACCAATTTTAACCTCGTCATCTCGATTTTGTGAATAACTATCCTCATTTTTAAGGGTAATATTGGAAATACTATATTGGCAATTAAGATTATTTTGAGCAATTATTTCCTCTGTCTCTAACACAAACCTATTTGTAGTCTCAGTCAACTGCCTCAGCATTTCTTCGAAAGAAGGTTTTGGTTCATTAAAAGTTCTAGATTGCATCTCATTTAACTGCTTAAGGGTATCTTCAGAAGATTTACTTATTATTGCAGTTTTTTCATTCATGACTACGTCATACCTATGTGACATCTCAGTTGACTGCTACAGGGACTCCTTTAGAGGAGGAATACTCATTGTTGCATAAGTTTCCTTCAAAAATAAGTCAAACCTATGTGTCGACTCAGTTAACTGCTAAAGGGACTCTTCTAGAGAGTTATAAGGATCATAAGAAGTACTATGTGCAACCATTTGATTATATCCTTGTAAGGCGGGGAACTATTACTATAATATTCCTTATTTTCTTGCTTTTATGACCGCTGCATGTGCGGATAGTAATTGGGATCACCATGTATGAGTCATAACCTTCAAATGTTGGTGTTCCCAACCACTATCCACACTCATAATAAGAATAATGTCCATTTTGAAACTCAATTAGATATTCATTGTGTTGGCTATTGTAATACCAGCTCGACATTTTTTATGCACGTGCAAATGTAGGGCCGACTAAGTTGGGTAGGCTCAAGTTACCTTTAGCAAAATATACCTATAGTCGTCAAAGGTACAAGGCTAAGGCCTCTGGTGTTTCGGATGATAACGCCCAGAGGGTTTACCTACTATCCCACGTGTTTTCCTAAAAATCGACGTCTGATGATGCAATATGTTGTGCAAAGTGTTTTTTTTTTCCTTTCTATAGTAAATAAAATACAAACAAGCAAAGAAGATATATAAGTCCAAAAACAAATAAAAAAAAGAAAAACTAACAAATTTTTTTTTTGGATGTTCTTCACTTTTATAGGCAAGTCCAACTTTCCACCTTTAGCTTCAAACAAAACATACACACCAAAAACAAGAATACCCAAAGTAAAATCTAGAAAATAATAAAAATAAAATATATCCTAAACTAAAATAAACAAAAACTAAAAACTAAAAATTAGTTGAAAACCTAAACCTAAAAACAAGTCTGTGTCGACGGCGCCAAAAATTGGTGTAATTTTTGAAAGTTGTAGAAAAGTGGTAATAAATTTCGTTAACTCAGACTTGTGAAGATTGGTTCTAGATTCAAATTCAAAAATATAACTACAAAACTCAAAACAAAGTTGATATCAGGATTATAAAAAGCACTCAGACTAAGGATTCCACCATTGACCAATTAAGTGATTGAATTTAATAAATATTCATGCAATTCTTTACGTTTAAAGTGATTCTAATATACCGCATATAGTAGATTTTCAAAGTGACAATTGTAAATCTCAAGAATGGAACAACAAAAGTATTAACCTAAGCATGATCCATCAAAAAATAATCACAATCATTCATATTATTTCAATGTAAATAAGTATAAAAGAAATTGCAAAAATTAATTAAAATAGAAATATACCACTTTTACTAAAACAACGGCTTCCTCCGTCGCTTCAGTAAAGGGGTTTAGCTCCTCATATTAATCACTTGCTCAAAATAATGGTTTATAGTTCAAAAGTGTATGAAAAGAGGAAAAAATGCTAACACATAGAGTTTGCCACGGATATAAGTGTTGCAGACTCACTGTTACAGTAGAAAACGATATAAGTGATGTATCGCGGACGCAACGGTATTTGAAGGAAAAGATAACGGTTCTATAAAAGACTGCTCTGAGGCGTTAAATGTTCTTCATGTTCTTTAACAGCAACAGTAGAAAAGATTTCATACAATTTGTGATTTCTCCCTTTGTGCTCTTCTAAACTTCCCCATACTTTTTCTAAACTAGCATAGGCTTCCTGAAACTCAACCCACCCTTTTATACACCTCCGGAACCTAGAAATTCAGATTAATTTTCTGTTTTTTTCTTTCCCTGCAAGTCACGATAATAATCTCTTTCCTTATTGGATTTACGCGTTTCTGACTTGTCCCAATCCTTCCAAACTCTCTATTAGATTGATATGAATCTTAAGAAGCTTATCTTTTCTTTAGTCTCACTGGATTACCAAAAATGAAGCAAAATAGAACCCATGAAAGTCTCCTCATTTGTTTTTTTAAAAACACAATTATCCAGCCAAATTCATCCCTATCGAACACCCATAGAAGCATTGTATATCCATAACAAGTCCATCCCATGAAAATCAGCGATTGAACCTCCTTAAAACTCATCCAAAAATCCAACCCTAACTTTGTAGATATTTTCCCGCCAAAATTCATATTTGAATTGGTGAAGAATGTGGTCTCCCCCTATCCACTGCTGGTGTCCCTTTCACAGATGTCTTGGGGATACCCTTATCCAAAGTGAGGGTGCCTTTAACACTTTGCGAGCCAATTTTTCCAAAAATGATTATTACCTAATAACACCTACACACACATAGGCTACCACAATAAGTACTAAAATGAGCACTATCACTATATATAATCAAGACAAATCAGACACAAAAAATGTGTCTATCATAAATTGATATGGAACACAAAGAAGAGATTAGAATTAAGATCTTGAAGATAGAGCGGAAGAAGCAGATCGAAAACCCATAGAAAGATTCTTTTCTTTCTCTCTCTGATACCATAGTTCAATTGGTAAAATTCAGAGAGTCAAGTTTCATTACAGACAACTGAAATACAGTTGACATTAAATAGTCAGTTAAAGTGACGGAAAAGCAAGAAGAGAGTTAGTTAATCGGAGATGATTATCGGTCTTAACAGAAAACCGAAAGATACGCATACATCATAAACGTGTGGATTACAACTACTATAACTTACACTCCCATAAATCCATCATTTTGACTTTTTTTCTTTCGGAAAAGAGGCAAGCCTCATACATTAACATTGATGATAAACCAATTAAAAATCGGGTGAGTTACATAACGAGTTACATTACAGACTTGGATCTTCTCAACAAGCTCAATAGAATCAAACAGACAATATTCAACAACCAGATGACATACAAATTCAGACAACCAAACAATGTAGATACCAATCACACTCCGAAGAAAATCTCTATCCATTCTAGCCTGATTCCTACGTAACGTGATAAAGTTAACTGGCTTGGTTTGAATTGAGATAAACTCATTCAAACCTTCTAACAATTCTACACATAGTAGAGGTGTCAGGATCAATAGATCCAACCAATTCTCAAGGTTTTTTTCATGATTATAGTAACACAAATGACAATGGTATAAAGGAATCCATAGATCCCACCAATATTCAAGGTTTTCATCAAACATAAGGTGATACAAGTAACAAAGAAAATCAAAATCGGTTCTCTTGGGACGGAATCGGGCTAAATCGGTCTGAAACTTCAACTGACTGTGTCTTCGGTAACCATTTCTTGCTAGTGTCTTTGTTGTTGCTAGTATCTTTGGTGTCTTCATTGCTCCTGGTGTCTTTGAGGATACTCTTACTGCTGATGTTGGAGGACCATGAGTATTGTTCTTCACTAACTTCATAAAAAGTAAAATCCAAAGGTGAAAACCCACAAGAAAATTAAAACAGACAAAAAAAGATTAAACAACTAGCTAGTAATTTGATGTAAGAATTGATCTGAAAATCAAACGAAACAGATCCTTAATCTTAAATCTAAGATCCTAATACAGAAGATTCGATCTACAAAACAAAAAGAAAAAAATCCTGGCTAAATCTAAGATCTGAAATAGCGTAACTAAAAAATCAAAAGAAGATTGAGAGATTAGAGAGGAGACTACCTGCTCAGACCTACCCCAAAGGAGCAGATCTGAGCTGATGAGGATCAGCCGGTGGGTAAGTTTTCTCCGATATTGAGGTTTTTGGAGAGAGGTTTTCGGAGAGAGGAAAAAATTGGAGTCAGTTGAGGTGGGGTGGGGGAATCCATCATTTTGACAGTCACATCATTTGGGTAACAATTTCCTGTGCGTAACAGAATTCATTATTGGGCCGATGTAGGGCAAATAATGCTGAAACAAAGTGCCCATATTTTAACCGAATAAGCTTGAAACAAAGTGCCCATATTTTAACCAAATCTTTCTGCATAGTGCTGCGTGTTCTTTAAGAACATTTAAATACCGTCAGGAGAGGTTGGGTCTACTACATGCGTTACATACCTTGGCATGTAACAAAAATACCATCCCTATCCCTAAACATCAAAATATGGCATGTCAGATACCATCCCTAAACATCAGTAGTGTCTTCTTTCTGTCGCTCATTTTTTCTGTTCAAATAAAGTTGTCAGCGATCTAGTTTTCGGCCACAAGATTAGATAAACATCATGACACAATGAGGAAAAACACCTCAATAAGTTTGAGAAAAGGATTGTTATTTGCACGAAGGTTTTAGCATCTGGGGCAATAAGGGGGCATAGGAATCGTGTGCATCGAGGGAAGGTCACTGTGAAATGGATTAAAACAAAGGTCAACATATATAATCCAAGATGTGCACATCACACTAGAATTCAACATTGGTTCTCAACGCGTTTTGATTTTTCAATACAAGTAAGAATGAGGAAAAGAATGGTAAAATACTACTATAAATAAAGGGTTTTCAAAGTGTTGAACATCTGATTTAGTGTGTTCGGCTCTACACTAAGGATTAGACTATTTACAGTCAAGTGAATTAGACGGACTAGTTAGTTTTCTCTCATGAGCCTTTTGAAGGTTGCTGATTCCATAAGAAATGAAAGTATCCGTCTCATCTAGGACAAAAGTGCTTAGCCATGGTCCAAAGATCCCCGCAAAAAAATAAATGACAGAACCTGGAAATAATTGTTGCATGCAAACTGTTGAATAGTGGTAATGCCTTTCCAACATGACATGCACTCTTCTTTGCCCAGAAAAGGGACTAAATATTCTTTCCGAGCATATTTCTACCAACCAGATCTTTGGTGCTCAGGACACAGGTATGTAGTAAATGGTTGTCCACTAACCATGAGTAAGTCCATCTTCCTTGGAGGAAACTTGTCTTGCACTTCCAATTATTCAGTTTCTATAATAGGATCCCAGATTGATTTGGATCATGACTTAGCACCCAGATGAACCCCGAAATTACATTATTATATATACTTATTCTCTTAAATCATTGACTTTCATACCCTAATTAGCTCTCTATCTCTCTCTATCAACACAGCTCATCTCATTTTTACTAATTAATTAAGCTAACCATTTGTTAATGAGGCTTAAATATAATAGAGAGCCTTATTTACCACACTAATTCATTTGGTTTGAAATCTTAATAAGAGTTTTCAAAACTACCAGATCACCAGAAAAACAAGAAATCAAGAATGGGTGTTTATTCAATACGGATACCGATAATCATACTGGTAAACTACTACTTGGTCTATACATCTGCACAACCAACCTTTCGTGGAGATTTCTGTTCAGGAGGTAATTACACTATCGGCAGTGCTTATCAAGCTAACCTTACTTTCCTTCTCTCGAACTCTCTCCCTTTATTCAATCGCGAAGGCACCAACAATAATTATCGAAGTGTCACTGTTGGATCCGGTTCCGATACCCTCCACGGGTCTTGCCAGTGCAGAGGTGATCTTACTATGGATGAGTGTCAAGTTTGTTTTGATGCAGCAATCCAAGACGCTATACAGAAGATAAGATGTCCATATTCTAAACAAGCAATTATATGGTATGATGAATGTATTTTAAGATACTCCAATGAATCATATTTCTCAGTTTTGGAGGAAGAACCAGTATTTTACATGATAAATCGGTCTACAGTTACTACTAGTACAGGTGAGTTTGATAAGATCTTATCAGGGTTAATGAATAACTTAGTGAATGATCTAGGTTCTTCTTCTATCCACAACTTCGCAGTTGGAAAAGCCAAGTTTACGGCATCTACACAGATATATGGATTAGTACAGTGTGCTCCAGACATATTACCAAGTGATTGCAATAAATGCCTTGGTCGGATTGTTGGGAATTTATCAACATGTTGTGATATGCAAACAGGTGCAAGAGTTTTTAATCCAAGTTGTAATTTCAGATATGAAACATATCCTTTCTATAATTCAACTACCGCGGCACCAAATTGTAAGTTAAGCTGATTGAATCCACTACTTTCATATCTGATGCAGAAAGAATGTTTTGTTTGTTCTCAGTTAAGCTGATTGAATCCACTACTTTCATCATTTCCTTTCACCCTGGAACAACCGTAGAAAAACATAGAATATTTGAGAATCACGAAAATGAAACTTAGTTGTCAGTTCTTTCTATTTTCAATTTTTTAAAATATTCGGGGCAGTTGTCGCATATCCATCGCATGTTAGGTGAGTCTAAAACAAATAAAAGGTTTGACTTTGGTCTACTACAAGCTTAATCGGGGTATATCCAGTTACACTCTGTATGACCGTTTAAACTTAATGTAAATAGTAACATGTTTTTTTACATGTATACATGCAGCAAATAGAAAGAATTCGCAGAAAGTTGCTATCATTATAGCTGTTCCTTCGATTATTGCAGTACTATCCGCAATAGCATTATGGTACTTGTGCTCACGAAGAGAAACAAAGGAAGCGAAGCATATCGATGGTGAGTGCCTAGAACTATGACATCTAAAAGAGACACTTAGTTGTGGTTTTTAAGACTCCCATTTGCTGATCCAGTTGATTTTTCCGCTACAGACGTTTATGGAATTCAAAGTGTTGAATCCTTCCGATTCCACATTAGGACAATAAGAGCTGCCACTAACAATTTCTCTAAAGCAAATAAGCTTGGGGAAGGCGGTTTTGGTTCAGTATACAAGGTATTACAAACAAAAACAGCGCCAATGTAAATGAAGTTTCTTGTTATTATTAGATTTTTAAGTGTTCAAATTTTCAACTCTACGATTCTGTCTCTTTTGATCAGGGTACACTTTCAGATGCACAAGAGATAGCTGTCAAGAGGCTCTCTAGAAAATCAGGCCAGGGCGAAGAAGAATTTAAGAATGAGGTTGTTTTACTCGTAAGACTGCAGCACAAGAATCTTGTGAGGCTTCTAGGTTTCTGCTTAGATGCAGATGAAAGACTACTTATCTATAATTTCATGCCGAATTCAAGCCTTGACCGGATTATATTTGGTGTGCATCCTATGCTCATCTCTCCGTTCCTGCATTTAGGTTCCTTTGGTTTCTTTTGAGTGTTTAAAAATAGTTTCTTAATTAATATCTCACCATTGGCTTGAATAAATTTCTAGATTCGGTTAAACGTACATGTTTGGATTGGGGAAAACGGTACAACATCATAGGAGGCATTGCAAGAGGGGTTCTTTACCTGCACGAAGATTCTCGACTTAAGATTATTCATCGTGATCTCAAAGCCAGCAATATATTATTAGATGCCGACATGAACCCCAAAGTTTCAGATTTTGGAATGGCTAGACTTTTTGCAGTGGACCAAACTCAAGCCATGACAACCAGAATTGTTGGAACATAGTAAGTATTCATATTGGAAATTTGGAACCACATTAATCTTCCCCATCCGTAGCTTAACTATAGAATACTTTTCGTATTGCAGTGGATATATGGCCCCGGAGTATGCGATGCATGGTCAGTTCTCTGAGAAATCAGACGTGTTTAGTTTCGGGGTCTTAATTCTAGAGATTCTTAGCGGAAAAAAGAACAACTCTTTCAACGAATCAGAGGTTTCTGGAGACCTTGTCAGCCATGTAAGTTTGAAAAGTTTAACTACTTCTATATTAAAAAACTTACAGGTTAAAAAATGTTGGACTAGTTTCGAATGTAAGCATTTGTGGAAAATTGTTGCAGGCATGGAGACACTGGAAAAAAGGGACAGCTTTAGACTTGTTAGATTCAGTTCTGAAGGACAGTTATTCTGAAAGTGAAGTAATGAGATGCATCCACATTGGATTATTATGCGTTCAGGAAAATGCAGCAGACCGCCCCACTATGGCGTCAATTGTTTTAATGCTCAACAACTACTCTACTAGTCTACCAGTACCTTTGGTACCAGCTTTCTTTGTTCCTGCAGAGGAATATAGAATTATATTTAGAGAGAGTAAAGACCTGCCAAGTGTTTCGACGAGTAAGTCAGGAGACAGTGTTAATGAAGCTTCGCTTACTGAATTACGTCCACGATGATAATGACATTATGAAACATTACTGGTACATTTCAAAGTATGGTACAATATATTGGTTAGTTGTTATAACTACATAAATTTGTTCCCAAGTTAAATGGGATTAAGACTAAATAGTGAATTTTGTTCACATGTATATACGAGCAAACAAATGCTTCTCTCAGTCCCCGGCTATGCATGGAATTTTCTAGGGGTGAGCATTGGCCGATATGGACCGGTTTTTACCTCATTTGCATCCAATCCAATTCACTACGGATTTCAAATTTGGCATCCGCATCCAACCCAACATCCAACGGATTTGTATCCGATGGATGCACAGATGAACGGATTGCGTGCGGATAATCCAATGGATTTGTGTTAGTTAAAATTTATAATGAAAAAATAAAGGGAATATAGATGACTTCTTATAGAACCTACACATTTTATATATGTATATAAATATAGAAGTGTCATGGACAACACTCCAAGCAGACACCTTAAAAATTCCAAAACTATCTATATATTTTCTAGGAACTATATAAATGCTCTTAATCTAACGGATATGGATGTCCAACGGATTTTCAAGGTTGCATCCGGGTCCAATCTGTAATCCGTTGGATTTCAAAAATCTCATCCTCGTCCAACCCATTAGCGAACGGTCCGGGCATCCATCCGCAAAAATACTGTTGGTCCTGGTTAAATCCGTGGATTACGGGTAAAATGCTCACCCCTAGAATTTTCTATAAACATATTTCGTTTGGGCCTTTAAGGCAAGGCTTTGGTGCAACAAAGCCCAAGTTTGCACCAAAGATTCTTAAAACATGTTTTATGCGAATCTCCCCTCCTTTAAAACACTAAGTCATACGAGCTTCCACGTCGCACGGTGAATGTGACACCTCCTCAAATTAAATGAGATAAAAGCTTTGAACTAGAGTAATTCCGGAGAGGACAAGTGGCGGAACTCTATTGGTAGGAGCATTAAAATTTGAATTACACTCCATTTACATCCTGTATTTAACTGGTCGTTAGTAACACCTTTAGCTAAAACGTGGGTATACAACACTTAAATGAGTATTTAAGGCTAATTAATTACTTACACTTGGTTCACACCAAATACTTAACTGGACGTTACTCACGTCCGTTAAGTAGACAATACATCCGTTATACCAAAATAATATCAAAAAGAAACGTAGTTCTTTTCTCCTTCTTTCTCTTCTTTTCTCTCTTCTTCTCTCTGGAGAAAATGAACTCATAATAATCGATCTTGATTTTTGTGAACGGTTCATGGAAGAATTAGTAATTCGGTAAACTGAGAAAGAAGGTAACTATGCTGAAGTCGATTGAACTATGGAAAGAGGAAGAAAAGGTAAATCAGAGTGTATAATTTAGGGTTACTTATGTGTGGTTTGATTTCTTTCAAAATTGATTGTTGATTGAATAATTAGGTATGGGTTTTAAGAGCCTGACATGAAGAAGAAGAAGATTAACATACTAATTTGGGGTTTTGATTATAAACAAGGATATGATTTGAGAAATTTGAGAATTAGGGTTTGTTGTTCTTTCTTTCTGATTGATCATGTGTTCTGATTGTTCAATATAAATCTGTTTTAATTGTTTTTTTTTTCTTCTTTTTTTTGTAGGTGTGGTTTTTGAAGAAGCTTCTCCTTCTCCTTCCCTAACCCTATTCTCTTCTGCGTGAAATAAAAATTGGGTTTGCTTTTCTTTCTTATTTTGGATGTAATTTTAATTTGTGTGCGTTTGATTTTTTGTGCTTTATATTGTAGGTGCTATTATATTGCGTGATAAAATAAACGGCATGGTTGCTTTCACTGTAGCTGTTTGGGTTGTCAATCTCACCTCTAATTAATCATGAAAAGATAGAATTTTGAATGTATAATGGGTTTAAAATTTTGCAAAGTTTTTCAAAATCAAGTCTTTTTATTTGTAGAAACGAAAAGTGGTGAAAAAACTGTTATACAAGGTTAAGATTTCAGAGAATCTGTTACCTACGAGCATATACACTTGCAAGATCAGACCATGTCATTTCAGCTAGCTAGGATCCCTTTGGGGAACATTCATTTTGATTAAGTATTTAAGTATTTGCTCAAATTCCATGTAAAAATGTATGTTGGCATATTAACTGCACAAAGTTGGGGCATCCCCACCACAACAAAAAAATTTCTGCTCAATAATTGGTATATGTCTTACATGATGAGAATTCAGATGAATCAAAAGAGAACATAATCTCGCAACACTAGAAATTAGTGTCATGTATAGGATGTGAAAATTCATTGATAGCTAGAGAAGCTTAAAAGTAATATTAAGATAAGAGAAATATGATTATAACCAAGGATACTAATTGTGTATAGGATGCAAACAATAATGTAGGACAGTGGTGATTTCTCATCAAAGTCTGGCAGTAGTTGAAGTTGTGATTTTCTATCTCTAATGTTCAAGGAGTTGAGACAACCGCTACATTGATTCACAAACTGATGAGTTTTTCCTGTACAGTCCTACCTTATTAACTTCAAGTAAAGTAATTGTTCAAAGAAGCTTTATTTAAGAAATATTGTACATAATTTTACAGTCAATTGGAATATTAGTTGCTTATTACGAAAGGCTGTAAAAGGGCTGTAGATAGAGTGAGTTGATAAATTGACATGTGAGTGTCGAAAATGCCTTTAATCCTTCTATTATGTTATACAATAATTGCATTGACTGATTTTCTTAGCTTCTAATTAAACTTATCATTTTGTGAAATGTTTTGATAGTGGTGGCCTGGTGGACCTGGTGTAGTTTCAACTCATGCTGTTGTATACGTTGGTGTTCTGATTAACGGAAAAGACTATGGACCTGGTATATAGTTTCAATGAATTTCGGTGTTGCACTTGGCGGTAGTGAAGCTGGAGCTGTGGCTTAAAATAGTTGCTGGTGGGGTTGAGATGGTAGATGCTGCTATTTCCGATGCATTTCTTGAAGATGGTGGCTGTTGGTGTTGTTGCAGGAATGGATTATGAAGCTGCAGATGAATGATTGCAGGTGATGGGTTTGTGGCTAAGAATGACTGCAACAGAATCCAGGGTTGGATATGGAAGTGGTGGAATTAATGTTGCTGTTGTGAGTAATTGAATTGGTAATTGGAAGTTGGTGGTGCTGTGTTGTGATGCAAATGCAAATTTGAGGTGGATTTGAAGTAAAAAATGGTTTGAATTGCAGGAATAAAACTAGATGTATGTTAGGAGATGAATGTATGACAAATTGTGCAGGTAAATGAAGTGAAAATAGGCCGGAATATGGCCTAGAATTGCCATGGAACAGATGAGATTCTGTCTGAATCTCCCTTTTGATGTGTCAACTCAGTGACTTGCCACCCTAACTCAGTGATCCAAACTGAGTAAGACCCAGCCAGCCCGAGTAAGACAGCTGATTGAGCTGACTGGATCCCTCTTCATTGACCCTGTTGACCGTTAAAGACCGTTAGTATGACCACTAATCATAACGTAGATGCAACAGAATATTCTGTTGTCGGAAACAGAATCTCAGGTGATCCCACAGATTTTCCCGGCGACCAAATAATACATAATTTTGTGTGAGTTTTTCTCATGGGTTTGAGGATTTAGATTTGGAAATTGGATAAAATTTTGGATGCTTTCGAGAAGCTAAGCCACACCAAATTAAAAAAGCATGGGGACAGGGCAGGGAGAAGTCGAGCCATACCAAGTCAAAAATCCTAAGCGTGCACCGGCTCGGGGCGAGGCGAAGCCAAGCCATACCAAATCAAAAAAACATCATGTCGGGGCGGGGTGAATCCCCATGATACCAAATAAAAAGACACGACTGGGTGTGGTGAAGCCACATCGTACCGAACCAAAAATACAGTTGATGGTGGATGGTTTTTGGCTCCGCCCGGTGCGAAGCATGGGCACAAAATCTAAATCTAGTTGGACGCCAACCGAGACCAACCGTATTTAACCGAGATTTAAATCTAAATCTAGTTGGACGCCAACCAAAATCTAAATCTAAATCTACAGGGGTAGTGGTGAGCATTTTATCTATGTAGTGGTGAGCATTTTATCTATCCGCAGATTTAACCGCGGCGACCAACCGTATTTTTACGGATGGATACTCGGACCGTTCGCTAATGGGTTCGGGTTGGACGCAGATGAGATTTTTGAAAGTGGAAACTACTGTTCACACCCATTTTTCAGTTTTTTTTTCACCGAGAAACCCACGGACGGAAAATTTCATGCCCTCCCCCATTTTTTGGGAAAAACTCTCTCGCACCCATTTTTTTTTTTAAAATTATGATTTCGTCACAGTAAATGTCCCATGATATCTAAATCTGTTTTTATGTTCTCACAATTTAATCAAGCTGAGATTAAACTTCTATCCAAATGCAATCAAATAAACAAATTACCAGCTCCTTGAAATCATCCATTAGATCGTTTCAATCAAACAAACAAAAAACAGAGAAAAAGAATGAAGAACAGGGCACATTCGAACAAAATTTTCATCAATTTTTCAATTAACATCAATTTCTCCAAATAAACCATTCACCAATTTTATCTACTACATAGTCTAAAAATTACGAGGAATAGGATTCTGGAACTACATTGATTAATCAATCAACAAGAAGAAAGCCAGAGCTTTTCGATTATAAAAGACGCATAACAGTAGTGTAAATTGACAAGTTTAATGGAAGAAAATAGAAGTTTTGATTCATGGAGAGTGCTGAAATGCAACAAAAAAGAAAAGATTTGTGGAGTTGGCAGGTTATTGATTTCATCCACATATCAATGGAGGAAAATTGCCGCAGCTGCTGAAGAGAAGAAATGTTGGTTGTTTTAAGGTGCTTGATTGTGACGTGTTGTTCATGCATCTCATGTTGGCCACATGTGGACCACTGAGGAATTGGGATCCCTTTTTGTTTATCTTTAGGCACACTAATAAAATATGTAATGCTTTTATCATTAGTGTAACTCCACGTGTGAGAGGTATGAGACTTTGTTTCTCCGATGCCAATGCCAAAACAATTTATTCAAGGTGGGAACCACTGATCAGTTAGGGGCAAGTATTAACAGAAACTGCAGCGGGTGGGTGCCGGAATTTTAGAGACACATGATGATGAAGGATTGAAATACAAAGGTTGGGAGAAATCTATGAATTTAGATGTGACCGAGATTTGGGTGAAAATTAATGGAATTTGCTGGCGAGAATGGATGTCACCTGCATGTGGTGTTCAAACAAGTGAAGATGGGGTACTGGTTGTTCGAGAAAATATATGCATAACATGTTATGCATTCGTGAAAATGGATGCATAACAGGTTATGCATCTATAAAAGTTGTTGCATAACTTGTTATGTGATTGAATTTTCGATAGTGGTAAGAAATGAGGTTGTCGTTCACTCGGATTTGTAGAGATTAAAGTTTTAAAAATACTAAATAAATATATACAAAGATATTTAACAATGGGC
>JAJJMB010003237.1:763766-997566 GCA_023531105.1 Papaver atlanticum | reverse complement strand
CAACTGTTATGATGAAGATAATCGTTACAAATCTGAAGATAAATGTTGCAGAAGAGGATGAAGAAACTGTTACAATGAAGATAAATGTTGCAAACCAGTTGAAGAAACTGTTACAACGAAGATAAATGTTGCAAACCAGTTGAAGAAACTGTTACAACCAGTTGAAGAAACCGTCGCTGTTTTCCTGTTCTTCACGAGCAGCAGCAGCGACAACAACAGAGTTCTGAAAACTCTTGATTCACGCCTCCTGAGCTCTCCTCTCGACCCCAAACTCTCGACCCCCCTTCTATATGACCTGGGTAATCTATTTATACCCGAAAGATGCATCGAATCTCCTCCATAACTTCAAAAAATCTTCTCTTTATTATTTTTATTCTCACGGCAATAATTTCCATTTTTTGATCTTCCACGCGCATGCAGCTGTATTTCTTTCATTCTATACCTTCTTCACGCTCCAGGATATCTATTAAGTCTTCCATGTTTTTCCTCCAACTCCCTGTTTGGATTAAAACAAGTTATCCAGCCAAATTTGATCGATAAAATCACCCATACCAGCTTTCTATAGTCATATCACGTCTACCCACTAAGTTTCAGGGATTGAATCTCACTAAATCACGTCCAAACATCCGATTGAAATTCTGCCAGTGAAAGGGAATATTTTCCAGCCAAAAATATTTTTTTGAATTTGAGAAGAACATGTCCTCCCCCTAATCCTTCATGGGTGTCCCTTTAGCACTTGTCTTATGGGGTGCAAATAGTAATTTTTGGGCGTAGATAGTAATTTTTCCGGGGTTCCTCCGACACATTTTTGGGGTGCTTCCGGTGCATTTCTGGGGTGCCTTTAGTACTCTATCCTGGGGTGTAAAACACCACTTTTCGAGCCAATTTCGCCGCAAGAGCTTATTTCTCTAAAAATACCTACAAAGACATAAAATAACAAAATAAATACAAAATCGAACACTAAAAATATATACAATTGAGACATATTAGACACAATAATGCGTCTATCATTATGCAGTCCAGAAAACGGTTGTATAACACGTTATGCAGCAATTTTTTTGTTACTATTGAAACCAACAAAAACAAAGACTCCATAACTTGTCATGCACCTACAATAATATCTGCATAACATATTATGCAGTCGTGAAAATGGATGCATAACTTGTTATGCATCCGAAAATATGGCTGCATAATGCATTATGCATCAATTTTATCTGTACGCACTAAAATCAACCAAAACAATGGATACATAACTTGTTATGCAGTCGAGAAAATGGTTGCACTATTCGTTATGCGTCTGTTTTTTCTGTTGGATTCAGGCATATACAGCGTGGCTGCATAACCAAAATAATAGATGCATGAACAAAAATATGGTTGCATAACGTGTTATGCATCTTTTGTGGTGTATGCATATTGTGTTATGCATCTTTTTGGAGGTTGCATAACGAATATGTAGTTAGTTTTCGAAATTTTCCCCAAAAATGATGATCACCTCCGATTTTTTCGTGAAAAACAAAAATTTGATATTGTTGTTTGTACTCGTTGTGTAGCTCTCTTTAAAAGATTTCCAATGATATAAAATTTGTAAAATTCCAAGGCGCGGTTTTTTAGATATGTTATATCCAAGTTGCGTTGCCAATTATACCCCTGAAAAATTAGGATGCATAACCCGTTATGCAGTCATTGTTCAAAATTTCATATAATTATGGGTGTCATGGAAACTAGAAATAATCTTGGGCCTGACAATGAGAAAAAAAAAATTGGGCCTGCACCTAATTTCCCCTTTTTGAAATCCAACGGATTACGGATTGGGCCCGGATGCGACCTTGAAAATCCATTGGACATCCATATCTGTTAGATTAAGGGCATTTATATAGTTTCTAGAAAATATATGGATAGCTTTGAAATTTTTAAGGTGTTTGCTTGGAATGTTATCCATGGCACTTATATATATATATATATATATATATATACATATATAAAATGTGTAGGTTCTATAAGAAGTCATCTATATTGGTTTTATTTTTTCATCATAATTTTTAACTAACACAAATTCATTGGATTATCCGCACCCAATCCGTTCATCCGTGCATCTATTGGATGCAAATCCGTTGGATGTTGGATTGGATGCGAATGCAAAATTTAAAATCCGTAGTGAATTGGATTGGATGCGGATGAGGTAAAAACCGGTCCATACCGTCCCGTGCTCACCCCTAACAGGGGTAACATTCCTAAATTTGGAAGTATAATAATTTTAAATAGATTCACGTGTGGCCTCAGTAATATCCAAGGTTTAGAATACTCGCAATTAAAATTTGGTGTCTGGATAATCATCAAGTGGTATGACGGTTCTCATGCTCCTTCCTACAATGAGTTTGGGTTCGAAACCACTAATTGCCTACAAATTCTTAAATGATTAGGAAGTAGTGTAGGGACCAGCGTTCAATGCTATCAATAAATAATAATTAGTGTCTCTTGCTTCTGCTGGTAATCTAATAAAGATGAAACTAGATTACTAGCAGAGCAGATAGTTATCCGTAAAACATATTTTATGGCTTAGCAGGAATGATGTTGTCGACTTATAAATTATCTTTCTTTATTCTAATCTTATTCATGCTCTTATTCACAATGAAGCTCGACCTCCTTGGCGTTTATTCTGCATCTATGCTACTCCAAGAATGATTGAAAGGGAAAGATTCTCGAATAACCATTCTATTCATGGTTAAATATTTCATGGGACTTTTCAATGCACAATCATCATGTCAGAAAATATTTGATGGTTTACAGGTGATGAATTCCAATATAGCTTATTACAATTCATGTATCCAGCAAAACCATCTTATTGATTTGGATTTTAGAGCCTTACGTATACACGAAATAACGGTCATAGCCTTGATGGTTTTATTAGGCAGCGCCTTTAAAGAGTGATAGTTAATACAGATTGGTGTGTATCCTTCAATAACGCTGGAGTTTTGCATCTTCCAAGAATGGCAAGTGTTCGTGCTCCTATTATGTTAAATACTTCTGAAACTATAGGAAGAGCTCAACCAAATTATAAGATTGAAGATTTTTGATTTCTCATCCTGAATTCAAAGATATAGTACATGAATGTTGGTCTCAAAATCCGGATGATAATGTTCGAGATAAATTACGTATGTTGCATTTTTTTCTTATGAATTTGAGTAAAACAAGAATCGCCAGTGTCCAGTACAAAAAAATTTTAAAACTCAAGAATCAGTTTTTGAGAGTTCAAATTTGGAGACCATCTACTCATCCAATTCTAATAAAAGGAAATCGTTATGTTGTTGAATGGATATTTAGTGATGGAAGTTATTATTGGGATCAACGAACAAAGCAAAACCAGGTTAAATCTGGATATTGAAATACAAGAAATTTTCACCTTTTTATTCAACAACGTAGGAGGAAAAATATCAGTATCCATCTTCAAAGATGTGATCATGGATTATAAATCAAAGTGCAATTACTCAAGATGTAATTAATCACTTCAAAGAATTATTTCAACAACCGGAAGGTTAGAGTATTCCATCAATTTATTATATTAATTCGTACTTTATATCTCACGAAGAGAATGAATGTTTATCCAGATTTCCTTCTGTTGAAGAAATATGGTCAGTGGTAATAAAAATGGTTTTTTACACCTCTCCGATTCCATATGGGTATTTTCCCACATTTATAAGAATTGTTGGTCTATCATATGTACTAATATTGTTCAATTAATGAAATCATTTTTTTTGTATGCTATGTTTTCAGACCTCTTAAACTTTACCTACATTTCTCTAATTCCAAAAATTAAAATTCTAGTTTCACCAACTGATTACAGGAAATTTGCACTATGCAATGTCCTGTACAATCTTATTACTAAAATCATATCAAACAGATTGAAACCGTATCTATATAAGTTTGTCTTATGGTCACAAAATGTTTTTCTACCTGGTAAACGGATTTTGGATAATATGGTGATTACTGAAGAGTTGTTGCACTCAATGAATAATTTTAAACCGGAAAATTAATATTTTGCTTTGAAAGTTTGATATGTCCAAGGCGTATGTTGGCGTTGACTGGACATTTTTTGGAATTATTAATAATGGGTACCAAATCATGCTCTTATAATGACCCGTGTGACAACTGCTTCATTTCAATTAATCTAAATGGTGGTCCTCATGAGTTATTTAAAAGTGAAAGATGAATGTGCCATCATCTGTTACTAACGCTTAGCTATTCTAATACAACAATATGAAGACCAAGATCTTTATCAAATGTTTACATAAAATGGATAGGCTCTAACAACAATATTTTTTTATTATGATCTATTCTTATCTGGTGAAAAATTCAGAGTTAATATAGAATTTAAAGGAGATTCTTAACCATTATTTTGCTTTGTATATCCAAGTGATAAACTCCAATAAATTATCTACACATTTCAGTAAAGGCATTAATGATTTGAGGAAGCAGATTGTCATTCATTAATGATTTGGGTATTTATCCTCTAAAATCTGAATATAGGTTTTTTCTTTTTCTTTTGAGTTCCTTGTTGAAAAGTTCGACTCCAAGTTATCTGGATGGAGACGACATTTTTAAAATCCAACAGGAAGGACAGTAATATCTTCTACAATGTTATCTGTAATTATAATCTTCTTTGTGGGTATTTGTCTTCTTCCAAAAGGATGTTACCCAGCAAATTAAGAGAATTCAAAGATGCTTTTAGTGGATGTTGTTGATACAAGGAAATCTCACTTTATAAATTCCATGAAAAAAAATTTCCTAAGAAAAGTGGTAGGTTGGGGATCAAAAGGATTGAATGGCTTAAAAAAATCTCTAGTCTGCAAGTTGGCTTGAAGATTCTTAGGAAAAAAAGAGATGCGATGTGGTCAAAAGTTATCTGCTTAATATCTTAGTAGAAAACTTACAGTGGATAATAATCAAAATGATTTTTCAATTTGGAATAACTAATTGGAAATAAGACCTCTAATAGAGAACATGGTTTTCTGGAAAATTTAAAATGATAATAATATTCATATTTGGAATGAACCGTGGTTACCAAACCAACTAGAGTATTTCATGCCTAGACCTGACACTATTCTGGAGAATATTCTTTATGTCAATTAACCAAGAGACTAAAGATTGAAATGTTTCCATGTTGAATGATATTTTTCCTAGAAATGTAGTTCACGAAGTTATGGATATATACATTGGTCATGAAAAAGATTCTAAATATTATCAAGTTTGGTCTCCAGTCAATTTCGGAAAGTTCTCTAATTAATCTTGTTATAAGATATCTATATATCCATAATACTTTGTATTCAAACGAGTTTCCTTGGAATACTTTTTGTTGTTCTCAAACATTATTCTTCCTCAGATATAGGTTTTGTATGGAAGTTATTGAACAATGATCTGGATGTGAAGTACAACCTAAGGAGGTTCAATAACAGTGTTGACTCAAGATGCACTCTTTGTAGATATGAAGAGGAGTTTGTGGTTCATCTCTTTTTCAATTGCCCATGAGCTAAAATTATATTTAATAATGCTTTGATGGATTTCTCTCTGAATATCGAAATGGAAGATGTGAGGAATATAATTATTTATTGGATGGCTTCTTAAGATCAAAATGTATTTTTAATGGGTGTTTGTAACTTATAGAACTTGTTTTGGAAAATGAGGAATGAGATGATTTTCTCTAATGACTCTTTTTCGGCTGGACAAATTTTTTATGTTGATTTTAATGTTTGTATTTCTGAAGATGCGGTTGAAAGGAACTTAAAATCTTCAAGCACTCAGAATCAATATTGAGAACCACTAGGTAATCCATTTGTTAAGATTAATCTGGTTGCTTCTTTTATTCCAAATAAGGGTGTTATAGGAGTCGTTGCTCAAAACATTAAGGACAATTCCTAGGTTGTAGTAGTGATACCTTTGATGCTATGTCTCCTTTCATAACTGAAATCAAATCAGTTTTATTGGGTTTATATTTGGCTAAGAATCTCAACCAGCACAAAATCATTACGGAAGAGGATGATGTGACCGTGAAAAAAGTAATAGTTTGGCAGTCAAGAGATATTGTTCCTTAGAGCATAAGATCTTTAGTTTTAGAAATTAAAGATAATTTTGTAGCTTTTGAGCATGTAAACTTTATAAATTTACCTAAGCATGTAAATGCAATAGCTCATAACTTATATATGCCAATATCTTATGCATGATAATATTTCACGATGATGGAATTCATACTCCGTTCCTTGTTGTTGTTAGAGAACTGCTCGGTCAAACTCGCAAGCGTTGCTATCTCAAGCTTGTTTGTCAAGTTTAGTTGATCAAAACTATATACTTGATTTCTAGTCTACTTATAGCTATGTCTGGGATTAGGATAGAATGTGTAGTTGAGCTTTAGACTTCACGTCGTTCACCAATTGAAGAAGAAGATCTACTGAGGAGCTTGGAGGAACTTCATCAACAAAAGGTATATGGAGACTAAAACTTATCTATCACTCAGAAGTCCATTCTATTCTATCTTCTAATGAGACCAAGTCGTATAGCTATATAGACTTTTACATTATACACATTTGATATTTCGAGCCGAGTTTATCTCGCTTATCTATTTCTCGAAATATGTGTTGGAAGTTTTTTGGTTTAGCTATGTTCATCATATTCTTGACGAGTTTAGTTGAAGATAATTTATTTGTTGGACATTAAATATTAAGTGAAAAGATGATCATTGAAAATTACCTTGAACATCTTATATGATTTGTGTGAGACAGTCATTTGATGTTAGCTTGGGAAGTTTCGTATTGATCATTCGATCACTTGAAAATTACTTGAAGCTAATGGTATGTGTGAGATTACCATTGTCGTCTTCTAAGGATGTTTCAATGATTGAAATAAGAGTTTAGAACGATTACCCATGTCTGGATACAACATGGCATGCATATCAAGTATGCGAATGTGATAATTCAGGTACGGAACTTTTGTTTGCGTACCTAGTATGCGAACGGATTTACCTGAGAAGGTCGGAACTCTTATTTGCGTACCTAGTATGCGAACATGTTTACCTAAGTTAGGTCCGGAACGGTTGTTCGCGAACCGGGTTTCTGAACGACTTGACTAGGCCAAAGTCGGAGGTGCTGTTCGCGTACCCAGTTTGCGAACACACTGTTTAAGTTCTCAAATCGGTTATGTATGATTCTCATACTCATGAATTAAAACATTTATGATTTAAGGAATGCAAATTAACTTTGCAAACCGTGGCTTAATGTTCATGACTTGATTCTTGTATAAGTACTTTGAACGATTATGAATAAATCCGATTTCGTTTCAATTTGTTCATGAATATTTCTATGAGATAGTGAACAATTTAACAACTCTATTTGAAACACAATTAGATTCATTTGATTATCTATCATGATTGATTGATCATCATATTTGATCTAGAAGTGTTAAATGAATACGGCAAAGACAAAAGTGTTCATATGGCTAACTTCGGTTAACTGTTATTGAGCCAACCCAATATACACGTTTAGGTACGGTTACCCATATCTAAATATAAGTATATTTCATTTGTGTGTAACAAGCTAAGACCATCTAACGGTGGAGATTGATTGCTTAATTTCTAAGCAGACTTAGCTTGAATCTTAAATCAGGAGTTCATCTAACGGTGAATATTGAATGCTTTGTTACTAAGCTATCTTAGCTTTGATTGTAAGCAACCCTGATTTGAAAGGCTATATAAGGGTGAATTGTAGCAACTATAAAAAATAATCCTGGCACTTTCCTGTGTCCTAGTTGCAAACTAGAGTCGATTCTCCTTTAACCTAGGTTTTCCAAAACCATTATTAGGTTAACGACTTGAAGACTTCATTTGGGATTCGTAAATCCAAATCCAACTATTTTCTCTGTAGTTGCATATTCTGATCTTAATTGTTCTATCATATTGAGTTTTATCTTCTCTAAGATTTACTCGATATTTATCTCCGATAGGTAAGATATAAAAAGTAACCACAACAGTTCTTCGTCTCAGACTCTTGTGATTCCGCAATAACTTATTTTTTTAATTAGTTAGGTTATTGTGAGGTGACTAATATTTCTAGGCTGCTCTTCGGGAGTATAAGACCGGATTATTAGTTGGTTCCTGTTCACCTTGATCTTTGTATCAAAAGACGTAACAAATAGAATAAAGGATAGACATATCTATGGAGAAAGATTTGTTTTCAAGTCTTCGACTTTGGGTTGTAGCAACTCTTAGTTGTGGGTGAGATCAGTTCAGGGAATCAAGTGAACAGAATCCGGTGTGGTTCTAGAGGCGTAAGGAACGTGAATGTACCTTAATTGGTGCGAGACTTGGTTAGGGCTCAACTACATTCCAGTCTGAAGTTAACTTGTAGTAGGCTAGTGTATGTAGCGGCTTAATACAGTGTAGTGTTTAAAGCTGGACCAGGTCCCACAGTTTTTCTGCATTTGCGGTTTCCTCGTTAACAATATTTATGATGTCTGTGTTATTTCTTTTCCGCATTATATTTGTTTATATAATTGAAATATCACAGGTTGTGCGTAGTTCAATCAGTTGATAAATCCGACCTTGATTATTGGATATAACTTGATTGACACTTGGGCATTGGTCTTTGGTACCGCCAAGTTATTTCTCATATCAATCAGGCTCACAGATTTCTATATGTTCGATTTGCTGATTGTATAAAGAAAGAGAGATAAATCTCTTTGATATATTTATAGATTGAGTCTCACTTTTAAGTTGGTGCTCTTGGAATTATATTGGAGTTTAGTCTATACAGATTGTCGAAGAAATTATTGGGTGTGGTTGTTATACCCCCGCTTTTTCAATTGGTATCAGAGCATAAAAACACAGTAAGACCTCATAAGTTTGTGTTTGTAGCAATTTGATTTTTGTGGATAGAAGTTTATCTCATTCTAACGCACATAGAAATGTCTTCCAAAGTTTTTGATTATGCCAAATATCTTTGGATTACCTTAAAGGATAACTCCTTATAAGATTCTTCCAATTCCCAAGGTAGAAAACTTATGCTATCAGATTCTGATAACATTCCCTCTAAAGTGACAGTTGACACTATGTAAGAATCTGAGATGAAACTCACCAGAACCTTAAAAAAGGCTGCTAAGATTATTGATATTCAAGCTTCTAAAATCAAATCTCTTGAAGAAAAATATGCTCAGCTCACTGATGAACTCGAAAAATATGCTCAGCTCACTGATGAACTCGAGAAGTCTCTTAATAGAGAACGAGAACTCTATGGTATCGTTGAGTCTTTTTCTAACAATATCGAAAACCTCGTTCAAGAAACTACTCTACATCGCGAAAAGATTGGTATGCTTGAAGATACTGTTAAAGAAGGCTCAACTAGAGAAGAACGTTTAATCAAGTCTCATTCATCAGAATTGAACAGTTGTCGTGTTGAAAAAGAGAAACTTGTTGCATCTCTTTTACTAGCCCATGAATAGTGTAACTCCTTGAAAAGAGAAAACTCTGTTTTCGTGAGTATGGCTTCTTCATTGCCTATTTCTAATACTCATGTGGTATTACCTAGCATGGAGAAAATTACTCCTAAGGAATTATCCGCTATGAAACGTTTGCGTAACTTGCGGATATCTGAAAAGGATATGAGTCAAAAACGGGATTCATCAAAGGTTTCTTATCCACGATCCTGTTCTTTCTGCGGGAAAAGGAATCATAATGATCTATATTGTTTTGCTAGAAGGAAACAGATTTTTGATCTTCAAAATTTTCTTCTTTTTATAGTCGACAGAGTAAATAGTCTGACGACATCTACAATGGATGATATTCCTGCAGAGAACCAGAAATATCATAAAAAAAGGTTTCCAAGGTCACTCCTCTAGAAATCTTTACATGAATCGTGTTTTTCATAATGGTGCGACTTCCTACACCTCTTAATGTACACACTCTCAATGTTTATGAGAATAAGTCTGGAAGGTTTCAGTCTAGGAGATGGGATTCTCGTGATCTTTATTCTTTGGAACGAATCTCAAGAGGTCCTAGACTTAATCCTCAAAGAAATTCTTATGATGGAGATTCAAAAAGGTCGTTGTCTTAATCCTCAATATAATAATGGGATTACATCTCATTCTGTTACCTAATCTCTAAGCAAATTCATCTTTGAAACTAACTTGAGAGTTGCAAGGATCATATTTGTGGGAGACTCAAGCTAGTTTTATGTTATTATCTGACCGTGTGTTTTTTTTTAAAGTTGTTTTCTTCATATGTGAATGTTGAGTCATATCTTGACTCCTAGTAACTTATGTATCTTGTTGAGTTTTTCATGTGCTCTAATTTAAAGTGAAACTTCTAATTATCGAGCTATGAAAATCTATGAGATGTCTGAAAACAGATAATGTATTTCCTTATTTTGGATCTTAGCTGACCCGTTAACTTCCCGTAACCGGTTCGCGAACGTCCGTGTTCTCTTTTTCTTAAGAGTTATTATAGGGTTTTTATAACAATGGATTCCTTCCTTCTCTTGTTCACGAATATATATATATATATTATTTTCCATCCCTATCAAAAAAAAATATGGAGAACTCTTCAAGATCTCAGGAAGTTGTGGATCTTGATATGTAAGAAGACATCAAAGGATGTAGCTCGGTTCAAGAACTTGTTTTAAAAAAGATGATTACAAGAAAATAGTACAACTCTTGGATTGATGAATCTGTCAAGGATTTAATTCATTATCGGAATGACTCAAAGGTAAAATTTGCAAATCTTCAACTGCAAATAAATCATCTAATTGATGGTCAGACAAAAATCCTTGAAAATCAAAAATTATTGATACGGAACCAGAAGAAGATCATCTCTGATTGCATCAAGGCCAGGAAACTTGCTCGCATTGTTGATCGAAAGGTAAATGTTCTAACTCATGAACATGGAGTCTCCACGGTCAAGAGGATCAATGATATCAACGATACCTTTTATGATGGAGTCATGGAGAGGTATGAAGTTATCAAAGAAGTCTGATCGTTTTATTTTGTCTATGAAACTTCTTATGAAAATTTATTCTTATGTTTAAGAAGGATAACTAGGGTTTGGTATAGCGATTATTGTGATTATGCACATAGCTATTTCCAACAATTTTCATCTTGCAATGTTTTTAGATTTATTTATTTAAATTCTAAGTTATTTGGAAGATGATTTTTGCAGTATTTAATCTTTTTGATTTTATATATTGCAATTGCATATGAGATGTATGCCTTTACGTCCGTGAACTGTGCTAGTATCTCATAAATGCTCAAAAGTTAAGTCTATTATGTCTTTATGCAAATATTGATAAAAGATAGAATGGACTTTTGAAAATTCCGCAGTATTGATCTTTCCCTGATCCACTTTTATGTGAAAGTATTGTATGGCTCCGTAAGTTTTTTTTATGTTAAGTGCTTCCGATTAAATTAACCATTAATATTTTCTTGTGGTTAATTTATTCGAGTTTACTGGATACAAATCCATGTGATTTGTTAACGTCCAAAGAAATCCTTATTTTCTGGTAAAAGTAAGGTCGCTCATGTTGTTCTCTTAGAATGACATAATATTGGGGGACAGTTCTTAAATGAACTATGCTTAATTGCCATATCTTTGTGGGGAGTGCAGCTGTGGAATATTGTAGGAGTTATCTTGTATCTTTATAAACTCCTTGATGAATACACTAAGTTTCGACTATGTGAAATCATCGAAACAAAGTTGATATGTTCTCTTTTAGTCATGAATTATCTCTTTGAGAATTTCATTGTGATCCCGTAGTTTTCGTACCTTTGCCAATTTATATTGACAAAAAGGGGGAGAATTATTTAATAGTGCACACTACATACATATGGTTTACGGATCATTATGTAAGGGGGGCTGGTTTTCATTATGAGATGGAAGTATTGACTAAGGGGGGGTCATACATATCACCATAGTAATATTTCAAAATTGTGATGCAATTGGACTTTGATTCGATATAATAATAATATGACAATGTATAACAATGATTTAGAACATCTGTTTTTTCTTATTGTTATGGCTATGGATCTTCAACAACAATGATGCTAAGTTGAACACGTTCAGAATCACTGGAGTACTTGGAGTAGCGAAGAATTCAAGGAAAGTTGAAGAGCCAAGGAAATCAAGCATGATGGATGAGAAGCTACAAAGTTTATTTAATTTGTAATCCATATGTATTGATAGTTTTGTCACTAAAATTGACAAAGGGGGAGATTGTTAGAGCACTGCTCGGTCGAACTCGCAAGCTTGCTATCTCAAGCTTGTTTGTCAAGTTTAGTTGATAAAAACTATATACTTGATTTCTAGTCTACTTATAGCTATGTCTCGGATTAGGATAGAATGTGTAGTTGAGATTTAGAATTCACAACGTTCACCAATTGAAGAAGAAGATCTACTGAGGAGCTTGGAGGAACTTCATCACTCAGAAGTTTATTCTATTTTATCTTCTAATGAGACTAAGTCGTATAGATATATAGACTTTTACATTATACACATTTGATATTTCGAGCTGATTTTATCTCGCTTATCTATGTTTCGAAATATGTGTTGGAAGCTTTTTGGTTTAGCTGTGTTCATCATATTCTTGACGAGTTTAGTTGGAGACAATTTATTTGTTTGAAACTAAATATGATCATGTGAACATTACCCTTAACATCTTATATGATTTGTGTGAGACAGTCATTTGATGTTAGCTTGGGAAGTTTCATTTTGATTCTTCGATCACTTGAAAATTACTTGAAGCTAATGGTATGTGTGAGATTACCATTGTCGTCTTCTAAGGATGTTATAATGATTGAAATGAGATTTTAGAACGATTACCCATGTCTGGATACAACACGGTATGCATATCCAGTATGCGAACTGTATTGTGATAATTCAGGTCCGGAACTCTTGTTTGCGTACCTAGTATGCAGATGGGTTTACCTGAGTTAGTTCCGGAACGGTTATTCGCGAAGCGGGTTTACGAACGGCTTGACTAGGACAAGGTCTGGAGCTGCTGTTCGCGTACCCAGTTTGCGAACACAATGGTTAAGTTCTAAAATAGTTTATGTATGATTCTCATACTCATGAACTAAAAAAATTATGATTTAAGGAATGCAAATTAACTTTGCAAACTGTGGCTTAATGTTCATGAATTGATTCTTGTATAAGTACTTTGTACGGTTACGAATCAATTCGATTTCGTTTCAATTTTGCTCATGAATATTTCTATGAGATAGTGAACAATTGAACAACCCTATTTGAAACACAATTAGATTCATTTGATTATTTATCATGATGGATTAATCATCATATTTGATCTAAAAGTGTTAGATGAATACGGCTAAGACAAAAGTTTTCATATGGCTAACTTTGGTTAACTGTTATTAAGCCAACCCAATATACACGTTTAGGTACGGTTACCCATATCTAAATATTAGTATATTTCATTTGTGTGTAACAAGCTAAGACCATCTAACGGTGGAGATTGATTGCTTAATTTCTAAGCAAACTTAGATTGAATCTTAAATCAGGAGTTCATCTAATAGTGAATATTGAATGCTTTTTTACTAACCTATTTTAGCTTTGATTGTAAGCAAACCCTGATTTGAAAGGCTACATAAGGGAGAACTCTAGAAATTGGAAAAAATAATTCCGGTACTTTCATGTCTCCTAGTTTCAAACTAGAGTTGATTCTCCTTTAACCTAGGTTTTCCAAAACCATTATTAGGTTAACGACTTGAAGACTTCATTTGGGATTCGTGAAGCCAGATCAACCTATTTTCTCTGTAGTTTCGTATTCTGATCTTACTTGTTCTATCGTATTGAGTTTTATCTTCTCTAAGATTTACTCAAGATTTATCTCTGATGGGTAAGATATAAAAAGTAATCACAATAGTTCTTCATCTCAGACTCTTGTGATTCCGCAATAACTTCTCCTGTTAATCAGTTAGGTTATTGTAAGGCGACTAATATTTCTAGGTTGTTCTTCGGGAGTATAAGACCGGATTATTAGTTGGTTCCTGTTCACCTTGATCTTTGTATCAAAAGACGGAACAAAAAGAATAAAGGATATACATATATGTGGGAGACACATTTGTATATCTTCGAATTTGGATCATAGCAACTCTTTGTTGTGGGTGATATCAGCTAGGGGAATCAAGTGCGCAGAATCCGACGTGGTTCTAGAGGCGTAAGGAACGCCACTGTACCTTAATCCGTATGAGACTTGGTTAGGGATCAACTACATTCTAGTCCGAAGTTAACTTGTAGTAGGCTAGTGTCTGTAGCAGCTTAATACAGTGTGGTGTTCAAAGCTGGACTAGGTCCCGGGGTTTTTCTGCATTTACGGTTTCCTCGTTAACAATATTTCTGATGTCGGTGTTATTTCTTTTCCGCATTATATTTGTTTATATAATTGAAATATAACAGGTTGTGCGTAGTTCAATCAGTTGATACATCCGACCTTGATTGTTGGATATAACTTGATTGACACTTGGGCATTGGTCTTTGGTACCGTCCAAGTTATTTCTCATAGCAATCAGGCTCACTTTTCTAATTGTATTGAGAAAGAGAGATAAAGCTCTTTGATATATTTCTTGATTGAGTCTCACTTTTAAGTTGGTGCTCTCGAAATTATATCTGATTTTAGTCCATACAGATTGCCGAACGAATTATTGGGTGTGGTTGTTATACCCCTGCTTTTTCAGTTGTGTTTCATGAAATGTTAAGTTGAATGAGGTAGTTTAATTAATAAATGTTTTCGGGGCTTTTTAAAACCTTTTTTTTCTTTTAAAAAAACAAACCATATGTAGACTCGCTAAAAAAGTGAGTATATAGTTAGTTTTTTTTAATATATATATATATATATATATATATATATATATATATATATATTGAGGAACCAGCCAGTTGGGCCGACCTTATTGACTACCCAATCCCCCAGACATCCTTTAACCAAGGAGTAGATTTGCGGGAAAAGTGATTATGTAGTTTCTTTATGATATACAGTAGAACCTCTGTAAATTAATACTCGCTAAAATAATAAAATTACTTAGTCCCTTCTTGGGCCTATAGTGCTAAAATAATAATTTCGAAAATATAATAATTTAATACGTTTCGAAAATCTCCCTTATGTATTTATAGGTCCAAAATATTATATAAATTAATAATTACTAATAAGAAAATTGAAAAGTTTTTTATACGTATCAAACTTTAGGAAACTATGAATCAATAGTTGCTTGTTTTTCTTTGAAGTTCAAATCTAATTGTATTTCATCCCTAATAGTTCGTAATGCACTCATAAGACCCGGAGTTGCATTATTATATTGCAACAAATTATATTCTAATGAATGAATATCTAATGTTTTGTAGTCACTTCAAATTCCAAATTGTTCAAATTAAATGAGTCAAATTCAATTTATTGACGTTATCAATAGGAAATATTCTCTAAATTAATATATATTAATTTATCTTTAAAATAATAAATTATTAATTTATCGATAATTTAATATCTCTTTAAATTAATAAAATTTAGTGGTCCCAAGGCTATTAAATTATAGAGGTTTAACTGTAATAACTAGGCAAGGCTGAGCCGACCCTATTGACACCCCAGACCGCCGAATACTCTTGAACTACTTAGGCTAAGTTTCAAATTGGTATTTACTTGAGCTATTACGAGGGACTGAACAGGGCCTCCTAGAGGGAGGATTTTCTCGAGATTTTACGAGGGATTGGGGAGAGTAAAAACCCAATGTACTAGACAATGGTTCTTACTGAATATTCAGATCTAATTAAAAAAATACCTTTTGTTTATATTTCTATATAGTTATAGCTTATAGGGGAAAATTTTAAAAAGTTGTTGTAAAACATGGAAATCTCGGCGTCGGCCTTGATGAGGGAAGCCAGATTAGTAATTGTTTTTCATCACACACATACATGCACCTCCATCTTGATAAGGGAAAATCAATATTCTACTAACCAATTCTGGTATGTGCACATTGGATTTCGGTTAGATCACTGATGAATGTTGTATTAATAACTACTTATGAGGACTTAATTAGGAACGTCTTGAAATAATGAGACAATCAGAGATAAAATGTCATTTTCGTAGAATAGAAACATAAAAATTTTACTAAAAAACCATTTATTTATTTATTTTGATAAACATGACAGTCCTCTGAACAACAACTAAGAAGACCCTAAATTAACAAGTCTTGGTGTAGTTACACCCATAACATCATTTTGAAATTAAGAAACAATAAAACTTGGCATGGTATTAGTCCATACTCCTTCATTAACTCTAGCAGCATCATTCTTGGCCAATTTGTCAACCACAAAGTTAGCTTCTCCATATATCTGATTAAATCTCACTTGATCAAATTTGTCTTTGAGAACACTGATTTCTTGGACAAGTCTGTGAGTGTCCCAACTTGGCTTGGTTTTCCTTTTGCATAGTTGAATAACATATCACGAGTTGTTCTCCATTTCCACACAAAATAAACTTAAATTAATATCCAGCCTAAGCCCATCTCGGATTGCCCAAACTTCAGCCACGGTGTTGTTGTTCTTAAAAATATGTTTTCCAAAACAAGCAACGAAATCTCCAGCTCCGTTTATGATGATTCTACCAACACTTGCATCGCCATAATCAATTTATGTACCATCAGTATTAATCTTGTAGAATTCAATGATAGGATCTTGCCAAGCTATATTAATCTCATCCATTCTCCTTGTTCCTGCGGAAAAACTTGTGTTTTCCTAAAAAAACTCATTAGCCATTTTTAGAGCATTAGTCAAAACCCTTAAAGGATTGAATCTAGTTTTTTCAAAGACAAACTTATTTCTATTAATACAAATGCCTCGCAAAATAAAAGGACAAGCATCTTTTCGTTTTAGTTTTCCTATATTACCATCAGAGGAGTACAGTTCTTTCAGAAAACTAGGAGAAAAAATATCTAACTCAATACACGTACCTGTCCATTGTTGAATCTTATCCAAATTGGCCAAACCATAGAGCAACCAAAAACATATGAAAAGTTTCTCAAAATCACTATTACAAAGCACACAACCAGGGTGATTACAAATTCATTTGCGATATAAAGATTCATATACAGTTATTTTGTTTTGGCTGAGTTGAGCTGTTATTAAAAGAATTTATACTTATAAGAATATTTGAGCTTCTAAAGGAATCTCCATTCCTTATTATTGTTGTCGGCATCGCTGGTTTCATTATGCTAGAACTTGTATGCATCTTTAAAAGTAACAATATATGTTTTTCTTGCAGACCAGACAAGAGTATCATTATTGTTAGGCGGATTCCACACAGGGATAGCTAACACATGTTTAACAACGTTATCAGGAACACAACTCTGCATTCTCTCCACATCTAAACATTCCCATCAGATTCAATAAAATTACTAACTGGTTATGTGGGAATAATAGCCTCATCAACCTGCCGACTAGTAACTAAAGGGGTATCAGTCACCCAAGGGTCTCTCCAAAAATCAACACTGTCACCGTCACCTATACCCCATCTCAAACACTCTCTAATAGGATTTCTACCCTTCATTATACTTCTCCAACTATGAGAATCACCACTCTTCAACTCTGCATTCTAAAAATCAGTTGAATTATATATAATACTGTTTTTAGTAATTTAGTCATAACATAATATTGGCATGATTAAGTTTTTCATGCTATCTTAGCTAAAAAATCCAAATTACTAATGTCTAAGTCCAAGAATTGGTTGCTGCTAAAACTAGTGGCATCGAAAGTACAAGTATTCTCAACTACATTATTATACTTAGGGTCCTCAGCCCATATATACTCAAACCCAAAATCCCTAGACTTTAATCTAAACCTAGGTTCAAGATCCACAAGAATAACTATATGATCAGAATTTTAATAAGGCAAGTGAATTACCTGAGCTTTGTTGAATCTTGGTTGCCAGTTAGAGTTGGCCAAAGATCTATCTACCTTTTTTTTATATTAGCATATCTGGATCTCTTGTTGTTCCAGGTAAAATTGGGCCCGTTGGACCATAAATCAATAAGACCACAGCTACCTACAATCTCCCAAAACTCAGCAATTTTGGTGGTAAAAGGAGATTTTCTACCTTTCTTGTCATTACTGCCATTAATAGTATTAAGGTCTCCCAAAACCATCCAATCAGCATTAGGCAGTTCAGCAACACCGTTAAGTTCATTCAGTGTCCTCTTTCTAGTAGATTTTTCAGGACTACCATAAACTAATGACAGAATCCAAGGTTTTTCGGATTTATCACGACAACAGTATGCACTGCCCACCTGGATTTCCTAGTATCTTGAATATCGACCATCCTAGCATTCCACAACAAGCATAAACCTCCATAAAATCCATGAGGGTCCACAATGATAGACTTAGTGAATCTTAGACTACTAACAATTTCAGAAGCATTATCTTCCAGCACCCTAGTCTCAAGAAGAGCAACAATGGTAGGATTGCGTCTCTTTGTGAGCTTCTTCATAACTCTGACAAAGGAAGGTCTAGCAACACCCCGAAAGTTTCAAGATAATATATTTATATTAAAACTAGAGGGAAGATATAAACCAGGATTTAATTCATGTTGTTTCATGGGCCTCTGAAAGTCCCTCAGTTCATCTGCAGCTTTCTGGTCCATTGACATCAACGGGTTGAACACTGTATTGAAAATCATTTGATCGTTCACATCCAAATCCAGACAGGTAGTCATTTGCATATCGAATTGAAAAATACCTCTTGGATTTTTTACTAGGGCTGGAGTCTCCACCAACGGTGCCAGAATCATTTCTAACCTTATTTCTTCTAACCAATTCATTGAGTCACGGTTGCCCCTTTCCTCTCTTTTCTTAGAAACTTCACTGGCATTTGATGATTCCAGTTGGACCTGACCGGAAAACCATTTGAATTATCTATACAATGAGTATAAGCAAGAGGACCAAATTTTCTGTTTTCCAACATATTTATTTTTCAACCAACTTTTAGTATTATGTTTTCTAAAAGTTAAACAAACTTTGAGAGAAAATTATTTAAAAGACGTATGTTTATACGTGACTAAGATGGTGTTCATATAACTTTAATGTATAAGTTAAAGTAGAACATCAATCATAGTATTTTTTTTTTTATTCCTAGTTCGAGGCATATAGATTTTATTTGAGGTGTATCACTAGCTAAAAGACAAAAAAGGGTCATTATGAAGTAATTTTAAAAACCCCTTAACCAACTATTCTCCTTGATACATGTTTTACCCCTAATTAATTAGTGTTAATTAATCATTTTAGATGTTAATTAACCATGTTAGATGTGAAATCAACTCGTTTCAATCGAACTTCAAAACATCAAACAAGTGAAAAAATTCGATTTTTTTCTCCAAAACACCAACCAGAATTGGTTTATGTTGTTAAAGGTAACCTGATTCAAGGAAACAAGTGAAGAATGGTCTTATATAAACCGACTGTTTCATTTTGATAAAAAAAAAAATCATTCATACTTTAGGACATATTCATTCATTTGAAATCTACTTTTTTTTTCTTAGGAATCCCAAATGCACTTAGCATGTGCATTAAGCCTTTGAAATCCTAGGCGACCCTAGTGGACAATTTGTAGTCTCGTGAGGGTTTAAATAGAGATCTACCCACAAAATCTGTAAAAAAACAACTATCAATCTTCATCAGAAAACCCACCATACAGTCCGAGGCATACTCCGGAATTTTGGATACCATAAAATGATAGCCTTCATCAAATGTGAACGCTTCCCCTTTTCCTCCAAGTAGTGCGCTTTTATGATGTCCTCCTACAAAAACACAACAAACATTAATTTGTTAGTGTTGTTTAAATAAAAGATCAAACAATTTTTCTTATGCAAACTAAACCATAAAAATACTTATAAATTTTTGAAGGGACAAGCATAGGTGGCTACCGTTGATTGGATAACTGAAAACACTAGGGGTACCAAAATACACCACCAGCTTTTTTTGTAGGAAATCTGTATAGCCAAACTCAACACAACTACGAGAGAAAAAACTCAATCAAGGAAAGTGTCTAGAGTTATCTCTCTCTTGTTATAAGAACGTTTACAGAACTGAATCCGTGAACCTAACTACAAAGAAAGTTCTTGGACGATACCAAAGACCAATGTCCAAGGATGAATCAAGTCTTATCCAAATAACAAGGTTGGACTTAGCCACTGTGATTTATCAACTCACAACCTGTGATATTTCAATTATACAGATAACCAATATAATACTGAAAAAAGAATAACACAGACACCAGAAATTTTGTTAACGAGGAAACCGCAAATGCAGAAAACCCCCGGGACCTAGTCCAGATTGAACACCAAACTGTATTAAGCCTCTACAGACACTAGCCTACTACCAATTAACTTTGGTCTGGAATTTAGTTGATCCCTAAAAGGAAATCCACCGATTAAGGTACAGTCGCGCTCGTTACGCCTCTTGAATCTCGCAAGACTCTGCGTAATTGATTCGCTTAGCTGATTTCACCCATAAATAAGAGTTGTTTCAATCTCAGTTGAAGACTTTAAACCAAATCTTTCTCCCAAAGATTAAGCCAATAATTGATTTCCTGATTTACGATCTAAACGGATGATCAGATCAAATGAAAGATCCAGGTGATGGAAATCGATAACAACTTGACAAAAGTCTTGCTATCCTCATGTTGATGGTGGTTTTTAGTATAGGGTGAAAACTATAAAAGTCTGTCTACCTGACCCGGCATCAGAAGTAGTAGACCTTGATATGTCTATATTCCGCAAGGAATTTGAAGAATATATCAGAATCTGATGAGTGTCTATGTCTCTCTTCATATTATACTGAAACTCAAACTCCTAGATGAATTGTTCACTAGTATAGAGCCTAATGAGTATTTAAGCTCCTAGTTGCATTACTCACTAATGCCGGAGCGAGTATTCATTCTATGCAATGTTCCCCAGCCGAACTCTTGATGTTGACATGACATGACAATTAATGTTCGCTCGCAACTAAGTAGCATGAATTTCCCGAAGTGGCAGGATTAAGATATGCATGGAAATACTCAATTAGAGGTACGCAAAGTTATGCTGCCCTCTGAAACATAATTAGTGATTTTGTATGAACACACAAAATTCACCAGAAATTGATTGATTTTGTGTCAGCTCACAAAATTCAATCTTTCTAACCTAATTTTATTAATTTACAAAATTAGGTTTTTTGCGCCCTGTGCGATATTTCAAACCCTATTAGTCGAATCTAAACCTAGGTAAACTAGGAAATTGATCCATCATGGAGATAGTAGGAGCAAAATCCTACCAAAAAATCAGAAAACAAGAAATAAAGAGGAACTGCGGCAAGTAAGAGCAGCGGCAAAATAAGGCGTGGCCACGCCACTTAGCCGACCGATTTGCTTCAACAGGCGCCATCTGTGGCCGGCTGGCCACGCTCTATGTTGCAGCTTGCCGGCCCCCTTTCCCATCGACCAATCAGATCGCTTTAAATGCGCCACACACACTTTTAATAAAGTTGGAAGTTGTCTGGTCGACACACCTAATTCCTTAAGGAATTTAATATAGGCAACCCACGTCAGTCTTAAAACGATTACGCCGCACATTTTTTCCACTCGATTTATCAAGTCTAGCCACTTCTTAACACGGTCGGACAAGCACCACCATACACACCGGTGGGCCCACTAATGCCTTGGCAAATCGGAATCCTTTCAACTTGCCAACAGAGCCACTAACCGATTGCTCAAAGTTAGTTGGCCGCGCGACTTACAAATCCCTAATTTTTATTAAGCGGCATTACATTACTACCGCAAAACGATCTCGGCCATCTAACTTCGCCAGCCGAATTGATCGGCCTAGATTCAATTTCGATCAACGGACAAAGCGCGGATACACTAACTAGCGGCCAGACTATAGTGCTGGCTAGTCGAATGATCCACAGCATGCCGCCAACACCAAAAACCGTTGGCCCAAAATGGGTTATCCACACGGAATTTAAAACCTAAATTAAATCAACGACATCCATTAACTTCCGCAAATCATATCGACATCCCAACTTCGCCAGTCGAATCGGCTGGGCAAACTCATATTCTAGGTGTCCAACAAGATGTGGCCATGATCACCGGCCAAGCCGCGACCTGCCCATATGGCTCCTAGACGATCGCCCAAAGATGGCTGGCCGCGCTTCTTATATAAGTCTTAAATAAATTAGCGGCAATCAATAACTGCCGCAAATCATCCATCTAATTTGGCTAGCCAATTTAACCTGTCTAAATTTAACTTGGACCGACCAATAGGATGTCAAAATGGCTACTAGCCATCACTCTCCTATAGGGACCGACCGACCTACCTTTGGCATGCATAAATAGCTCCCAGCAGCTTCCTGAAAGTGGCCGGTCATGCTCTTTTTAAGACACTAGGTTCCGCGACCAACCAAGACAGGCTCAATACAATGATGCTTCACATGCATCGATTATTTTGAGATGCTTGCTTAAAAGCGATGCTTTACATGCATCGAATACATACGATATTTTATGAGTATCGGCTTCACAAATAACTTAGTTATTTAACCTAATGGCGTCACATGCTATTCTTTGCGGCAAGTCTCATGACTTGGCTCGTCACACATGGCTACTCGACACCTAGCTTGTGCGTGATTGGTCAGAATAATTAGGCAAGAACCACTCAGCAACTTGCTACATATTTTCTATAAAATACTCGAGACATCAAACATGTCACAAACTGGGGGATGTTCATCAGGGTATTGGTCTGGAGGTTTACAGCGTGCGGCATGCAACACGCCCATTATGAGAAAGTGTCAGGAAAGGCAGACAGTTAGTGGCAGCTGAGAAGTAGTGGGTGTAAACTGACCCGTCTTCCCTCATAGTAAGACGTGGTTTTCACACTATCTCACTTGTCCATCACCAACTACTCCCATTTCCTATGAGATCAGGGTGCGTGCAACTGTGACTATATAAATAGGTTTTCGACCTATTTCAACCAACAACGGTTATCAACCCAGTATCCATAAAAACACCAAAGAACTGATAGCTTACATTCCGCAAGCCAGTTCCATATTCTGATACAAGTCATAAAACAACCACACCTTCAGAGTTAACCATTCTGATCTCAACACCTTCTTCACTTCCCTCCCTAAGATTAACCCTTCTCCTTCTTTTTGTGATCGAAGCAAGACTAGAACGACCATTTCTTGGTTTAGGACAGGATTGTACAGATTGATCTCTCGAATCTAAAGTACTCCCGTGCAGTGCATTTGTTTAGGGTTTAGATTCGTTTTTCGGCGGCACACCCAAATTTACCATTTCCAGCAGAATCGTTTTTTACCCCAAAACAACTGGCGACCATAGTGGGAGATTAATCTCTCAGTTACAAAAAATCATTTCCCTATTCCATTTTCAATTCCATAAATTTCTCAAGATGGTTGATCTTAGGAATGGTTCAGAAACCCTTAATCCCAATTTTACTTCTCCTAGTACTGACAATACTTCACATGTTATTCATGAATTCGTTCTTTCATTCAAAACCCTTGTCGAGGCTATGGACTCTCAATATTTAACAACTATTCACGATTTGACGAAAATCCTGAATGATATTGTCAGGAATTAAACTACTATTGTCAAGACACTGGACGAAGTATTTACGCTTTTGAAAGTCCTCACGGATCAACTATTAAAGGAACCAACACGTATTCATTCTGGAGGAAACGCCATCAACAATTCATTTTGGGTCAATACTGATGGTAGTAGTTCTTCTTCCAAGATTCATATTCTTATTCCTGGTGAGGAAGATGAAGCCTATGGTCACGTTGAATGGAAAGGTAGCCACCAACCTAACTTGTCTGCTCATAAAGATCAAGAGATGTTTCCTCAAGCTCAGAAAGAATACTCGTGGGATTTATCACGTTCTCATCAGAGTCCTCGCAAGGAAAAGGTGATTTCATTATGTGCGTCCTTCCAGGAAAATATCAATTCCCATATTGCATCAGAAGATGCTAAGAGATTCGCTGCTACTTTACTCAATCGATCCGAACCGTCCCAAAATGAAGAAGCTCGTAAAGATGTTCAGGAAAGCAAGCTTCCTTCCAATAAAAGATCAAACCTCCAGTCAATCGCTAGTGAGGGTGGAAAGAGAATGCATCTGGGGAACGGCTATCAACAACTCAAACGTACGGCACCAGCGCAGCAGACAACTCAAACCCGGAAAGCTGCGACTAAGACGCCTGCACAGCAATAAGAAACTGGAGAGGCCGCTCTAATCTTCCCGTGTCCAATTGAAGAGGTAATCGAACTTCTAGAAGCATGGATTCAAGATGGCGTCATCAAGCTACCTCATACCAGACGTCCTCCAACCTAAGAAGAAATGGCAAATCCTAAATATTTCCGTTACCATAGGTTCGTCAATCACCCCACCATAATTTGCAACAAATTGAAGCGCATTTTCAAAGAGAAGGTGGATGCAGGAGAACTTTAACTAAGCACTGAGGGAGTCCAAAGAGATCCTCTTCCCTTCAAGAGCTACATGATTTATGGGGACTCCGTCCACAAAACTGTACAGTCCACGATGGAGCATTTATGTGAGATCCTGTATTTCTTCAAAGCGCAGCGTCAAGACATATTTGCATCCCTCAACCGTGTCGTATCAGGCAAGCAACAATAGGCGAGCTTCCGCCAGGAAATCAGAGAGGAGCTGCTTCACCAAAAATAAAAGAGGGGAAATAATAGAAGGAGAAATAAAACTCACGTATGTAAGTTATATGAAAGGAAGAAACTCATCCTTTGGGTCATAACGGATGATCAAAGCCTTTTAATGTTCGTGGTCGTGGCTAGCATCACTGCCTATGCTCGCCTAAAGCTCGTGGACGTGGCTACTACTACTTATGCTTCTTCGCTCATCCAAGATTCATGGTCATGGTTACCAAAGCCCATGACCACCATCACCACACCTCTCCCTGTCGTGCTTGTAGCCACCACTCGTCTCTGCCAAGATTTGTGCACGTAATCACCGCTCCTCCCTGTCAAGGATCGTGACTGTAGTTATCGAAGCTCCATCCAACCTGTTTTATTCCCACGAAAATGCAGTCTCTTCTGATCACAGTTGCTTCCAAGAACCATTGCTGCTCGTTTGTTGATACCAGCCAGAGCTCCACCATAATAACAACAACTACGAATAAAGGTAATCCGAACTTCTGCATATTTTAATTTCCCATGGAGGAAGTAATAAGGTCACCATTACAGAGGAAAGATGGTGATATCTTTATTATGGTAAACCCACCGACCATATAAGATAGAAAAACGTAAAGCACACTTGGGTACTGAGGCTCAACACGGAATCCCTTCACTGTCAAGGACCTCTTCAACTCATAAGAGACGGTCAACCAAGAAATCATGACAGGGTCACCACTCTTCGAAGATGTAGCATGAGAATATCATCACCTCCCTGTCTGGAAGGCGCCTGACCAACAAGCAGTATTTGGCTCAGCCATCCATAAGTGTTGTTGTCAATGAAGAATCAAAGAGGAAAGTCGCGCCTCAGCAAGCCATACATACCAACCGCATCATGCCTGCCACATCACCTACTCAGAGATCATTGCTGCCTACCCAAGGCTTGCACGAAGCTGCGCATCAACAGCCACATCACCGACAAAGTCAAATTCGGTGTCTCTATATTTCCAATTTCCTATGGAAGGGGTGCATGGCTGCCAAAAGTTTGGATACAATACAGATCTATCAAGTGCGACTCTTGCCCATTGATTAACAAGTGACGAATCCAAAAGATTGCCGCCTTCGTCAGTTCGTCAACCACTTTACCAGCAAATGCAATGGAAGTACATCTTTCAGGAGAAAATGGGCTCAGGATAATTACACCTGGGGACTGCCAGCAAAGGATGCCTTCACGTCCCTTAACCAGGTTATTTCTGATTTCAGTATCATCACTGTCAAAGCTTTACGAGCCGTAGGAATTTCTCAACATGAAACCATACACGTGCATCAAAGACTCCAAAAGTACGCCGCAGAGATATTTTTACATATCCGGCCATGCCATCGGATCTAGCACGCATCTACAACTCCTTACAAGAACGCATTGTATTCCGCTCAAAAAGTAAAGCTCTAGTAACCATTCAAAAGTGTAACTGGGGACTGCTCGTCGCATCCCATTCCATACAACAATCCAAGATTCAGAAGATGATTCAAAGGATGTCTCTTGGAACGAATTCCCTGAAGACTTGATAGCAGCACGTCAGCAACGGAACGCCTCTCAGCTCGTCTACTTCACTCAACAGCTCTGGAAGATTTTGCCCATACAAACTTTCCAAGCATATCATCATCACAATCAGAAAGGCAAGAATAGGCCTATGAGCTAAAGAGTCAAAATAAATACAATTTCGTGCTAGTCAATGCTCGGGAGTTTAAAGAACATTTTTATTGCGACTCAGCAGTCCAGACACCAAACAACTTAAAGTCAAGGCCTCTTGCAATTGAGCACAATGGAGTTTGGCAAATTTTGAAATCCACTGGAGAGGCATGATGCTCATTTTATGGAGACAGAACCTTATTACACATTCCGGAGAGGATCGATGGAGTTCACTTAGGATTTGATGAAATTTCAAAACCGTGGAAGTTATACGTACAACTAAAGTTCATACTTGCAAAAATAAGAAAGAACAAGATGTACTTACCTTGCTGCCGACAATTGGCACGCTCATGATGGAGCTGCTGATAGTGACGAAGAGGAGCTGGCTACTGCAGACGAAAGCACAGAGCCATACGAGCAACAAAAAACGGAAGAAGGTTGATACCCTTTTTTATACAAACAGAGTTTCCATAAGAAGGATTCCTTTTTGCTCCATGAACGGGAATAGTTGGTTGGGCCCACAGCACTCATACCTCATAGCCGAGCTAGCAACACGCTACTATGAAAACCATTTGTCGCGCGGTCCCTTGTTGAATGCCGATTAGAATTTTCCTGGTAATATCTACCTGCTTTATCTTTTAAATTTTAAATTTCGTCGGTCACCATCTAATGCTTACCCCGCAACAATGTCACTGTTATGTGCTAAGCAGGGGACTTAATGTTGATGGTGGCTTTTAGTATAGGGAAAAAACTATAAAAGTCTGTCAACCTGACCCGGCATCAGAAATAGTAGACCTTGATATGTCTATATTCTGCAAGGAATTTGAAGAATATATCAGAATCTGATGAGTGCTTATGTCTCTCTTCATATTATACTGAAACTCAAGCTCCTGGATGAATTGTTCACTAGTATAGAGTCTACTGAATATTTAAACTCCTAGTTGCATTACTCACTAATGCCGGAGCCTGCCGAGTATTCATTCTATGCTATGTTCCCCAGCCGAACTCTTGATGTTGACATGGCATGATAATTAATGTTCGCTCGCAACTGAGTAACATGAATTTCCCGAAGTGTAGGATTAAGATATGCAAGGAAATACTCAATTAGAGGCACACAAAGTTATGCTGCCCTCTGAAACATAATTAGTGATTTTGTATGAACACACAAAATTCACCATAAATTGATTGATTTTGTGTATGCTCACAAAATTCAATCTTTCTAACCTAATTTTATTAATTTACAAAATTAGGTTTTTTGCACCGTGTGCGATATTTCAAACCCTATTGGTCGAAACTAAACCTAGGAAAACTAGGAAATTGATCCATCATGAAGCTAGTAGGAGCAAAATCCTACCAAAAAAATCAGAAAACAATAAATAAAGAGGAACTGCGGCAGGTAAGAGTAGCGGCAAAAGGAGGCGTGGCCGCGCCACTTGGCCGACCGATTTTCTTCAGCAGGCGCCAACTGTGGCCGGCTGGCCACACTCAATGTTGCTGCTTGCCGGCCCCCTTTCCCATCGACCAATCAGATCGCTTTAAATGCGCCACACACACTTTTCATAAAGTTGGAAGTTGGCTGGTTGACATACCTAATTCCTTAAGAAATTTAATATAGGCTTCCCATGTCAGTCTTAAAACGATCATGGCCGCAAGTTTTGGCCACTCGATTTATCAAGTCTAGCCACTTCTTAACACGGTCGGACAAGCACCACCATACACACTAGCGGGCCCACTAATGCCTTGGCCAATCGAAATCCTTTCAACTCTCCAACAGAGCCACTAACCGATTGCTCAAAGTTAGTTGGCCGCGCGACTTACAAAACCCTAATTTTTATTAAGCGGCATTACATTACTACCTCAAAACTTAGTTATTTAACCTAATGGCGTCACATGATATTCTTTGCGGCAATTCTCATGACTTGGCTCGTCACACATGACTAACTGCAACCTAGCTTGCGCGTGATTGGTCAGAATAATTAGGCAAGACCCACTCAGCAACTTGCTACATATTTTCTATAAAATACTCGAGACATCAAACATGTCACAAACTGGGGGATGTTCATCAGGGTATTGGTCTGGCGGTTTACAGCGTGCGGCGTGTAACACGCCCATTATGAGAAAGTGTCAGGAAAGGCGGACTGTTAGTGGAAGCTGAGAAGTAGTGGGTGTAAACTGACCCGTCTTCCCTCATAGTAAGACGTGGTTTTCACACGATCCCACTTATCCATCACCCAACTACTCACATTTCCTATGAGATCAGGGTGGGTGCAACTATGACTATATAAATAGGTTTTCAACCTATTTCAACCAACAACGGTTATCAACACAATATCCAGAAAAACACCAAAGAACTGATAGCTTATATTCCGCAAGCCAATTCCATATTCTGATACAAGTCATAAAACAACCATACCTTCAGAGTTAACCATTCTGATCTCAACACCTTCTTCACTTCCCTCCCTAAGATTAACCCTTCTCATTCTTTTTGTGACCCAAGCAAGACTGGAATGGCCATTTCTTGGTTTAGGCCAGGATTGTACAGATTGATCTCTCGAATCTAAAGTATTCCCGTGCAGTGCATTTTTTTAGGTTTTAGATTCGTTTCTCGGTGGCACACCCAAATTTACCATTTCCAGCAAAATCATTTTTTACCCCAAAACACCTCAAAATCCGGACATATGCAACCCGAAATGCAACCTAGATTATTAATCACCTCACAAGTATAAAACTTACGGAATTAACAAAGTATGAGACGAAGAGACTTTTTTGATTACTATCTATCTTGATTGATGGATAAAGCTCTACAAACAATGAAGATCAGGATACTCAAGTTATCAAGATAAAAGATAACTGGACTTGGCTTTACGAATCCCAGTGAAGTCTTTGTAGTCGCTAAACCCTAAAAGGCTTCCTGGAGAGGACGACTCTAGATACAACTAGGATACACCAAAAAGTAATGTCAGGATTCAAAGATCCCAGTTGCCAAGAGTTCTCCTTATATAGACTTCAAAGCCTACGTTGCTTTAGGTTTAGTCTAAGATAGCTTTGGAACCAAGCAAACATTATTCACCGTTATATGAAAGCTTTGAATCTTAAAAACATATACAAGATATACACTATGGTTAGGTAGAACCGTAACCGAAGCGTGTATAAAGATTATGTCCAACATGGTTAGCCGAAACTAGCCGATTTGAACTTTAAAAGCTTAACAATCATTTTCATGTTCACTAAGACATTAATATTGAGTCACAATTATATGATCAAATGAGTCTAGTGTTAGTGAGAGAATTGGTCAAATGTAAATCACTTCATAGAAATAATCTAATTACATTTGAATCATAATCGACATGGAATTGTAAATGCACAAAGTACAAATACATGATGGTTCGTGAATCGGCTGAGTCACAGTACGCGAACCGGTTTGCAAACTTATATGCAGTAACCAGTTCTGGAGTTGACAGAACTTTTCAAGCTCACATACCGGTTTGCAAACTTTGAATCAACTCAAAGTTCCGGAGTCGACAGAACTTTTCAAGTTCGCATACCAGTTTGCAAAATTAAGACTTTTTCCCACGGTTCCGGAGTTCGCGGAACATTTTCAGTTCACATACCGGTGTGGGTACTTAACTGGTTCTAGAACATAGAACTGTTTTGGCTTGCATACCGGTTTGATTATTTTAATCTGGTTCCCTTACCACAGTTCCAAAATGGTTTGTATAAAAATACATACCTATCCGGATCACAAAACAAATAGATTTTCCCATGATGTGCATACGAATATGCATATCACACAAACCTGAAAGTCGATATATAGCTACTCCGCTACATGTACGAGTACATGTAATACGACTTTAGACATATAATAGTTTTCCCAATTTGTAAGACTGACAATATTGTCTTGTATTCCGATTATAGTAGTTCTATATTTCTTTAAATCAATTTGAAACATTCCTGAATAACATCAATGACACATATCACTGTTCCAGGCTATTTTCAATTGATAAACTTGAATCATGATTTGGTTCCGAATAAAAAAAAAATCTTCACCGAATTTGATCAAGCATGAACAAATGTTCATTAAGCTTAGTCATTATATTTCGAGAAATTCGTAAACTAAATAAAAAGTTCTCGACTTGAAATTCCTTTCTATGCAAACTAGTCTAATTAGTTATGCGACAATCGTCTCAAAGATAGATTGGTGAAAATAACTTGAGAAATAGGTGGTTCAGTCTTCACTTACCTTTTGTTGATAAAGTTCTCCAAAAGTTTCGGTTTATCTTCGCCTTTAAACGGTGAAACGCAAATGATGACTGGCTCGTTTCTCAACTAGCTCTATCCTAGACCGAGACTTAACTAATTTTATACTAGAAATCAAGATATAGTTTTGACAACTAAATTTGACAACAAGTTTGATATAGTAACACTTGTGAGTTCGCCCGAGAAATGCTCTAATAATCTCCCCCTTTGTCAATTTTAGTGACAAAACTATTAATACATATGGATAACAAAAATAAAGCTTTGAAGAACTCCTCGATCCAATATGCCTTGATTTCCTTGGTTTCTTCAACTCTCCTTGAACTCTTCGTTGTTCCAAGTCGCAATGATTCTGAACGTGTTCAACTCAGCATCGTTATTGTTGAAGAACCGATTCCACAGCGATAACAACTTTGAACATATATTCCCAATTTTTGTTATACAGAAACATAGTATTATTATCTTGTCTCCAAAGTTCAATTGTATCTCAACTCTGAAGTAATACTACGGTGATATGTTTCTCTCCCTTAATCAATACATACATCTTTTGTTTAATAAGTAAACCTATTGCTTAAATGATTTACTTCCACTTACATTATGATCTGTAAACCATATGTATGTAGTACGAAACTACTAAATATTTCTCCCTCCTTTTGTCAATAAAATTAACAAAGGTACGAAAATCGCGGGATCATAATGAATACAACCAAAAGATATCTCAAGCTTTAAGGAAGATGGAGATACTACATAATAACATAGTTAAAGGAAGATGGAGATACTCATATTAACTTATTTTAGATGATATCACATAGTAATAAATACTTAGCGCTCATCCTAGGAGATTAAAAAGATACAAGCATACCCTTTATAATTCCACAGCCATACTCCCCACAAAGATATATCAATTAAGCACAAGTTCATTTAATAACTCTCCCCCATAAAATGTCATTCCCAATAGAACAACATGAGTGACCTTACTTTTGTGAAAAAAAGCATTTGGCGGACATTAAAAAATCACAAGGATTTGTATCCATAGTATCGACATAAATTAATCTCAAGGCCAGTTACAAACAACGAGACAAATTTTACTCGATTTTACTCAACATAAGAGAATTTACGGAGTGTGTCAAGCAGAAAAACATGAAGATGTGATCACAAAAAGATCAATACTGCGAGAAAATCTCAAAGAGTTTGTTTGTTTTCCGTTTATAAAGAACATACTAGATTTAACTTCTCAGCATATATGAAATATTAGCTCGATTCACAAAAAACGTAAAGGCACAATATTTCATAACAATTTTGCAATAATTAAACCAATAATGATCACATACTGCAAGTTCATCTTCCAAACAACTCTAGAATTTAAATAACAAGATGAAAAACGTTGGAAATAGCTATGTGTAATCACAATCTTTGTTATACCAAACCCTAGTTATCCTTCTCAAGAATAAAAACATCCTCAAAAGAAGTTTCCTAGATATGCATCAGGTTTTTAATATCATGAGCAGAGAATTCTGTCTCATTGTTGAAAAACTCATTGATAATAGGATCATTTAGTTTTTTTAAGTCTTCAGAGATGTCTGTTAACTCATTAAGTTCTGTCCTCAGTTTACTCAGAGCACTTTTAGACTGAGCCAATGAGTGTTCATAGTAAGTTATCTCATCCAAAGAGTGATTGATTCGATACTTTAAATCATTCCTCTTGGATACGAAGTTCTTCACCTTAGCCCTAAAACCATTATCTTGTTGACAAATAGATAAAACATAAGTTGAGGAAGAACCTTTTTTTATCTCCAGTTGTTATGTTATTTTGGTTCCTTGATGATTTGACTCTTTCACATAGGTAGACGTTGACAGCTTCTACTGCATCCTTTTTGGTGATTCCTCTTGTCACAGGAGCCATGGAACCGAAACTTATGAAGATCAGAGTAAATTTCAACCCTAAATAAATAAAATGATTTTCTCTATTATGACCCGTGAACCTGTGGACATATGTCAGATGTTGTCGTCCGTGAGCCCGAATGATTATGCACAAAGTTTGACCATCATCCTTTTACAGTAATTGTGGCTACTCAAATCCATAGGTTTTCATATAAGATTGAAGCATCTCACTAGCTAAAATAAACAAGGTTTATAGCACAGGATATTACCAATAAATCTAGTATGGATCACAGATATGCAATCTAGAATTTTCGGAGCTGGTTCAATAAAAGTCATTCATACTGACAGTCTTACAAATTGGAATGAGTCACACAATATAATTAAATATGGTCAAATGTACTTGAGCAGCCTTGTCATCACAAAAGATAATGTGATGAAATTTTATGCAACCTCATTTTCTCAAGTTAAAATATTGAGGCTGCATCCATTACCACAGTTAAGTAGTAATGGGGTGAGTGGAACACTCACTGCTTGTGTCACTAGGTGACATTCCAAGGCTATTTGTGCAATCTCCATTCTTACCTTTTCTGGGTTTTTTACTCCTTTGTCTTCTTGTTTTTGAAGTTCCCTGATTATTCTTCAATAGTTGACTCATTTTCTACATGTTATTATGAAGTCTAACAATTCTTGAGTTATTCTTCTTGAATTTCCGGCATTTTCCTTGGGCATGTCCCTTGCACCCATAGAAACTGCAATGCATTGTGAACTCAAATTTAGAAGATTCGGCTACCAGTTTATCACAAGCAACTATTTTCTTTTTGAGTGAACTGGCAGGAATAAAACAGTTATTGATGATGGAGGTCTTTCCGGAGAACCCAATACCATTACTGTTACCAAATTACTTTTTCCCAAACAACATCACTGAGATCTTGTCTGAACTACCTGAGAGCCTTTGTAGATCACACTTGAAGGTATTTATCTCATTTTCTTTAACAGACAAAGTTTCAGTGAATTTGTCATTAAGTTTGTCCAACTCAAGATTCTTCATTTTAAAAGATGATTCGAATTTTTCCACAGTTCTCTTCAACCGAAGGTTTTCTTGGTGAATTTCTTCACTTTTATTCAAGAAATATAACAACTCCTTTTCTGACTCAGAATGAGATGCTGAATCAAAATCAACAGATATTTCTGCACAGGGAACATAATTTTCTGTCTGATATTCAGAAGTAAGCTCATTAGCGTGGTCAAGAGACACAATGAGATCATTATTTCCTTGGAGAGAACTTCCTTCTTGAATACTAGAATCATCTTGAAACTTGGTTCGCGGACGTCGCTTCCCAGTTTGTCTGTATTTTCTCAGGATTTTGTTGACTTGCTGTGTGATCAAGGATAAGGTTTCCTCATCATGATCAATACAAAATTCGTCAGCTCAAGACAAGCTTTCCTTCGAAGAAGTCATACTTTCGTTGGTAGTGGTCATAAGTGCAGTCGTGCTATCTTTAGCCACATTATGCTCGTGATCAAGGATTTTCAACTCTCCAACGAGACTGATTCTGGAAAGTGTATCAAGGTTATTTCCTTTCATGATGGCATGTTTCTTAGACTCGTATCTTGTTGGTAAAGATCGGAGAATTTTCATCACAATGTCCCTTTGGGAGATAGTCTTCCCTAATGAAAAACAAGCATTAACAATACCAGACACCTTTTGATTAAATTCTTCAAATGAATCTTCGTCAGACATACAGATATTTTCCCAGTCATAAGTTAGGTTTTGAAGCCTAGCATCTTTCTCAGAGGAATCTCCTTCAAATACGGTTTCTAAGATATCCCAGGCATCTTAAGACTTAGTGCACGAAGTCACGTGGTGCTGAAGATATGAGCTTATGGCCTGGATAATAGCGTTTAAACCGTCTGAATTATTCTTTGCATCACTTATCTCGGTTTCACTATATTCCTAATGGATTTGCAATAGTAGCTCCGTCTACAACAATTGTTGGTGCGTTATACCCAATAACTAAAATTTTCCATGTCATAAAGTCACGGGCTTGTAGAAAGGAACACATCGCGATTTTCCACTATAAGTAATTTGAGCCATCAAACGCTGGCGGTACGTTTATCGATATTATAGTCCTGTCCATATAGTCAGACTGCTTCAACACATACTTATTAGGTATTAGCGTGTTTTCCTGCTCTGATAACAACTGAAAACACTGGGGTTACCAATATACACCACCAACTTTTTCATAGGTAATCTGTAAAGACAAACTCAACACAACTCCGAGAGAAAAAAAATCAATCAAGGAAAGTGTCTAGAGTTATATCTCTCTCTCTCCCTCTTGTTGTTAGAACGTTTACAAAACTGAATCCGTGAACCTAACTACAAACAGAGTTCTTGGACGGAATCAAAGACCATTATCCAAGGATCAATCAAGTCTTATCCATCTAACAAGGTTGGACCTAGATATCGTGATTGATCAACTTACAACCTGTGATATTTCAATTATAAAGATAAACAATATAATGCGGAAAAAGAAATAACACATACACCAGAAATTTTATTAACGAGGAAACCGCAAATGCAGAAAAACCCCGGGACCTAGTCCAGATTGAACACCAAACTCTATTAAGACGCTACATACACTAGCCTACTACCAATTAATTTCGGTATGTGATGTAGTTAAGCCCTAAAAGGAAATCCACCGATTAAGGTACAGTAACGCTCCTTACGCCTCTTGAATCTCGCAATACTCTACGCAATTGATTCCCTTAGCTGATCTCATCGACAACTAAGAGTTGCTTAAATCTCAATTGAAGGCTTTAAACCAAATCTTCCTCCCACAGATTAAGCCTATAATTGATTTTCCAATTTATGATCTAAGTGGATCATCAGATCAAACGAAAGATCCAGGTGATGAAAATCGATAGAAACTTGACAAAAGTATGGCTATCCTCAAAATCTGGACTTATACAACCCGAAGTTCATCCTAGATTATTATTCACCTCACAAGTATAAAACTTACGGAAAGTATGATACAAAGAGACTTTGTTGATTAGTATCCATCTTGATTGATGGAGAAAGCTATACAAACAATCAAGATCAGGATACTCAAGTTATCAAGATAAAAGTTAATTGGACCTGGCTTCACGAATCCCAATGAAGTCTTTGTAGTTGCTAAACCCTAAAAGGGTTCCTGGATTCGATGACTCTAGATACAAGTAGGACACACCAAAAAGTAGTGTAAGGATTCGAAGATCCCAGTTGCCAAGAGTTCCACTTATATAGACTTCAAATTCTAGGTTGCTTAAGGTTTAAGCTAAGATAACTTTGGAACCAAGCAAAAAAATATTCACTATTAGATGAAAGCTTTGAATCTTAATCACATATACAAGATATACATTATGGTTAGGTAGAACCATAACCAAACCGTGTATAAATACTATGTCTAACATGCTTAGCCGAAACTAGCTGATTTTAACTTTAAAAGCTTAACACTCATTTTCATGTTCTCTAAGACATTAATATTGAGTCACAATTATTTAATCAAATGAGTCTAGTATTAATTAGAGAATTGGTCAAATTAAAATAACTTTATAGAAATAATTTAATTACATTTGAATAATAATCGACATGGAATTGTAAATGCACAAAGTCCAAATACATGATGGTTTGTGAATTGGCTTAGTCACAGTACTCGAACCAGTTTGCAAACTTATATGCAGTAACCAGTACCGGAGTTCACAGAACTTTTCAAGAGCACGTACCGGTTTGCAAACTTTGAATCAACTCAAAGTTTCGGAGTCGACAGAACTTTTCAAGTTCACGTACCGGTTTGCAAACTTAAGACTTTTTTCATCGATTCCGGAGTTCACAGAAAATTTTCAGTTCATGTACCAGTTTGGGTACTTACCTCGTTCTAGAACATAGAACTATTTTGGATCGCATACCGATTTGATTATTTTAACACAGTTCCCTTACCACAGTTCCAAAATGGTTTATATAAAAACACATACCTATCCGGATCATGAAACAAATAGATTTTTCCATGGTGTACATACGAATATGCATATCACACAAATATGAAAGTCGATATATAGCTAATCCGCTACGTGTACAAGTACATGTAATACGGATTCAGACATATAACAGTTTTCCCAGTTTGTAAGACTGATAACACTGCCTTGTATTCCGTATATAGTAGTTATATATTTCTCTAAATCAATTCGAAACATTCCTGAATAACATCAATGACACATGTCACTGTTCCAGGCTATTTTCAATGATATACTTGAATCATGATTTAGTTCCAAAAAATAAATTGTTCTCCACCGAGTTTTATCAAGTATGAACAATAATTCAATAAGCTTAGTCATTATATTTCAAGAAATTCGTAAACTAAATAAATAGTTCTCGACTCGAAATTCTTGTCTATGCAAACTAGTCTAATTAGTTATGCAACAATTATCTCAAAGAGAAAAAAAGGTGAATATAACTTGAGAAATAGGTGGTTCAGTCTTCACTTACCTTTTGTTGATGAAGTTCTCCAAACGCTTCGGTTGATCTTCGCCTTCAAACGGTAGAACGCAAATAATGACTGGCCGTTTCTCAACGACCTCTATCCTAGACCGAGATTTAACTAATTGTAGACTAGAAATTAAGATATAGTTTTGACAACTAAATTTGACAACTAGTTTGCCTTTCACATTGTACTTAATGATCATTGATATCATCTCTCTATTGACTTAGTGAAACGTATAACCAACAAGAGTGCTATAACTAGATTCACATGATCAATATTATGAATATTAGCATACAAGATTCTTATTATATCAGGTTAGTATTTTCAAACCCAAATAAATTACCCTAGTTTCGGTCTTGAACAAACTTCGCATATTTACTTTCTGAAACATCTGAATCGAATCTCTTTTCAGCAGTAAAATTAACCCTTTTAGATCTTGATATTTCTCAAAACGTGTACTATCATCCACAAAGTTTGTAAGTTCATTTTTGTCTTCGATCAAGTGAGGGTACTTGATTTTCTCAATATCACCTAAAGGAATATATGGATTCAATTCCAGGTTGTTAGTATCAGACGTTTTTTCTCTTGATTTCCTCTTTCTCATATTTTCAAAAATGAATGATATATGAAAAACCCTAGTTACAGTTCCGAACAACTTCTCCCATGATGTTTGTAAAAACAACACAAAATAATCTTCTTTTATAAGGAGTGAAGATATCAATTTCCGGAAATAACTAGTTTTGGGAAATCCTTCCAAAATCGGAAACCTTAATTTGTGGGGAAACAAATCCGATCCTGCAACAAGGTTTTTCTTTTAGAAAACCAATTTTTCTTGGACCAGATCTATATTATGGATCAATTTTATATTTATGTTCAAGTATTTGTTGACTCTATAATTATCAGAACTTGATAATTTTTGAAATTCACTCAAGAATTTTTCAATAGAGTATACAATAATATATTTGAACATGACAAGATATTTGTAAGAAATGTCTTTAAAATCACAAATCCATTAATCTTTAGAAGATCACTTGCTTCATTAAAAAAGTTGTGGGGTGTATGAAGCAATCCATTGTTAATAGAATTATTAACCGAAAAATCATCCTTTGTAAAATCACAAAGATTCCAAAATCGCATCCTAATCAGCAATACATTGATAGTCTTAGATATGAAAATGTACATACATATATCTGGGTAACAAATCCAAATTATATTTAAGACTCCAGATTTTTCAAGAACAAAATAGTCATGATTTATGTTTAGAAAAATCTCATGTGGAATCTTATGCATTTTCAAGATAAAACATGTCACATAGAATTTTGTATCATTGTTACTAAACTTGTCAGTAATCAATACCATGAGATACAAATCTATGATACCCAAGGGAATATGTAAGTCAATCGAGACATACATAGACATAATTCCAATTCCTTACAAATTTAGGAAAAAGAGTATTATATACTTCATTCGTGTCTTCCACCACGAGTTTTTGAAGTAGTCAAATCCTTATACTATGTTAATTGAATCAGCCATTAGATTCAATTTTATAGGTTGGATCGCACCAAACACAGATTGTTAGATATTTTCGTGTTTTCTCGCTCTGATACCAATTGAAAAGACGAGGGTACCCAAATACACCACAAACTTTTTGTTTCAACCTATAAGTCCTCTATCGAATGTGATCGTCTATGGATATAGTCGAGACAATATGACAATTCAGTTCACACTTCTTGTGATCATCTATGGATACGAGATCGAGACAATACAACAATAAGATAACTTGTGTGATTGATTATGGATACAAGATCGAGACAATATAACAACAAAGTGTGTTACTTGATAATAGGCTCAATAATAACCAAACTATATATGATCATTATCAAGTAATGCGGAGTTAACGTATATGTGTATTTTACTTTATTATAATAACCAATTATAATGCGGAAATCAAAGTAAAAGACATAGCAAAGTTTTGTTAACGAGGAAACCGCAAATGCAGAAAAACCCCGGGACCTAGTCCAGTTTTGAATACTCTCAGAATTAAGCCGCTATACAAAATCTAAACCAATTTCGTATAGTTGAGACCAAGAAGGATACCCCTAGCTACTTAGTTCCCTCGGTATCCATGCGCCTTCGACTTTTAGAGTCACGCACATGAATAGCAAGTCCTTTAAATCGTATTCCAAACAGCAAAGGAAGAATATGTTTGGTAACCACTCTAATCAATCTTGCTAAAGATTTAGATGAGTTGTTGACAAAGGCTCTTCCGTTTAATCTAATAAACATCTTTGTCTGGTTAGATCAATCTACCTTTAACTATCGAAATAGTCAAGTATAAATTCGCACTCAATCAAAATAAATCCCAAAGGGGAATATAGAGAATGCCGATCTCACGCAACTAATCAATCGAATAAATCTGATTCTAGTTGGATCCAGGACGATCAAGGTTTGTGCACACAATTCACAAGATACGAAAACCAATAAGAAATCTTCTTCGTCTTAAAATCTTCTTTAATCTTCAATAATCTGCACAACACCACTTGAATCTCTTGTGATCAATCACACACAGAACGGAGTCTGTTAACAATGGATTATCACAAGATGTCTTTAGATACAACAACAGTTCTAAAGATCCCGTCGATACTCTGATCTAGTTTGAGTGAATCTTATATTAGAAGAGAAGATTCTCAAGCATAATCAAACTAGGTGCAATCAAAGTTTCAACAACCATTAGTCAATCAAATCAATCGAAAACTAATAACACTGCAATTATCTAGTTTCCCACCAACGGTACTCGTAGAGCTTCTTGATCCCACAGAAGTTTTTAAACGAGCGGTCGTAAGAGATTTCACCTAATTAGGATACTTTCCTCTCCGAATATACGACTCCACCAGAAACAATAAGAAATGAAGTTTGCCTGGCTCTTAGGATAGTTTGCTAGAAATTCAAACTTAGATATTTATAGACCAATGATGTTTGGACACCAAGGAATTTCCAAAACCGAAGATATTCTCAAGATATGCAATGAATGGCGAAATTATGTTTTCCTAATTCCAATAAATTTTTGTCAAATATTTCTGAAATCTCTTAATAGAAAATCTCAAATTAGTAAATGCACATTACTAATTTTTATTATCTAGAGATATGCATTAATTGCTGGTAATTAAAGCATATAAAACCAAAAACCTTAATTAAAAGATTCTTAATTTATTTCGGCACAGGATCACCTTGAGTACCAAGGAATATCTTTGAACAATAAATGATAAGACTTACTGCTCGTGTTCAAAGTATGTTGACATCTTTTCACTGCAAATCCTTATTTCATATTTACATGGATTTGCATTCTTGGACTCGGTTATACCACACTTCCAAGCAAGTTTAGAATTAGTTTGCCTGTATTCCAAGACTACTATGTGATTGATCATACAAAATCACATACATGGGTTCAATCGGTTCTACCAATCACTAGGATAAGTTATACCTAACTGTGGAAATACTTGTGATCGGTCACACCAGTCACTAGGATCGGTTACACCAGTTACAAGGATCTGTTCCATCTACACATGGTATTACTTGTGATCGGTCATACCAGTTACCAGGACCGGTTACACCAATTACAAGGATCGTTCACATACACTCATGATCGGTCACACCAATTACTAGGATCGGTCACACAAATTACAAGGATCGATCATACCATCACATGGTGATTAATTGGGATCGGTTACACCAATTAACAAAAACCGGTCATACCAAATCATAACTCAGGCATTGTGATTAGTTATACCAAGATGCATAACCTAAGTTAAGATCGGTTCTACCATATCTCACACATATTGGTCATCCAAAGATTTGCAATGAATAGCCGGACCAATATGCCTATTGATTTCCATTTCAATTCACGAAACAAGTTCATGAATGTACTTCCTTTAAACAAATGTAAAACATTTGTTTCCAAGGATGAAATCTTCACCATAACCTATTCACATAATCATAACAATATATACAAGATTATGTCGATGTCATATCTACGAAGTTCAAAAGATAAGCGTTATACTTCGTAATCTAATTCCTTACAATATGTACAGTATATACAGGTTCACAGTTATGTTTTCAATATAGCACGACTTGAAAGATACGTTAGAAATGAAACCGTTCAAGTCAATATTACTAACCTCAAGTGGAAGGATTATTTATTCATTGTAGTTCGTTACTTCTTCACATTTTTCAGGTCTTCGGAGTAATACTTGTTTGTCTCAACATTCCTATACTTTCTAGTTTAACCTAAACGAAGTTGACTCTAGTATTTAATCAAGCGACTCTAGATGAGTTTTGATACTAAAATATGACAACTAAACTTGACATACCAACGCTTGGTGAGTTCAACCGAGCTATGCTCTAACAATCTCCCCCTTTGTCAATTTTAGTGACAAAACTCTTATTACATATGGATAAACAAATTACAAGAATTCTTTATACATATGCTTGATTCCAAGTTTCAACATCACAATAACCTGCATATATTCAATCAATAAATGTCGTTGTTGACATTTGAATAACAAAAGCTTTCACTCCCCCTAAAGGTAAGCTAGGTAAATATTCAATCCGAACATCTTTGTTATTCCCCTTTTTGTAGTCAGAATTACTACAACAACAATATGATATGTTTCTACCCCTTAGTTAATGCTTTACTCTTTCGTTAGATATAATGTTTACTCCATATATTTCTCACCCTTTTTGTCACAAAATGACAAAAGTTCGGACAAATAAAGGACAAACCGCAAGGATCTTACAAATCTAAAAGACTTGTAAATAACCTATAAGAGTTAAGCACGAAGATTTCACATACCACTTTAGATAACCAATATTAAAACCGAAACTACAAAGTAATTTAGTTTCAATATGTTATCAAGGAAACAATTGCCCGAAGCAATTTTCCCTAATAGTCTAACAAATCGACTAAGAAACTTAATTCCCTTGTTAGAACGATTGTGTATGCATAATCGTTTATTTCGATAAGACCAAAACAAAGATCAGAATTAGCTTTATTTTTCTCATCGGGCTCTAATTATTCAAAAAATAACATAGACCTTTCCCTTTAGACAAGACAAACACTAGGTTAGTCAACTAGTTTTTCTTGTCAAGGCATTCGATTAGACTTGAATAACCGAATCCTCCAATTTGGTAAGTCTAACTAAGATCAAAATTAACTTAGTTTCTCTTATCCAGAATCAATTGGACTAAACAAATGATCCCGTATTTTGTTAAGTAATATACAATAAATACAAACACAAATAAATTGAGTTGCACAATTATTTTCTTAAACGGAAACAATTGAGACAAACATACACATTATAGCACCGCAACTGCACCGAATTTTGTTAAGCAAAAACACTTAATACCCAACAATAAGAAGATACCAAACAAGAAGCCAACTAAATTGACACAGTTTTTCTTAACCGGAAACAATTGAATCACACACACATCCATATACAATATAATGGAACATATCAATTGTACCGAAATTTTGTTAAGCAAAAGCAAAATATATGCAATATAAACAGGCTTTCTTAAACAGGAAAACGATTAACTAACAAATATGTTACCTCAAATTCTGCAGCCTTTTCAAGAGACGAAGCTTAGCAGTTGCAACAATCTTATTGTGCGTCAATGTTGGGGTGCAATCCTTGTAAGTGAATATGTTTAAATTCGTGTGGAAGGTCCGGGGTACTTTGTTGATATGGAATTTGGATATGATTGAAGTGGATGATTTTCTATATGGTATTTATAATATAAGCATCTCATGCCGCAATGTGGAGGACAATTTTAGATGGATTCTTACCGGTGTTTATGGTCCTTGTAATATGAAGGAAAATAGAAGATTTCGTTTGTAGTTGGCTACTTTACATGGCTATTGGGATGGTTTTCCTTAGTGTATCGGTGGAGATTTTTAATGAAATTAGAGTAATCGGAGAAAGAAGAGGATGTCGTGGAGTCTCAAACTCGATGAAAGTTTTTGATGAATTATGCAATGATTTTGAGCTTATGGATTTGCCGATTTCCGGAGCGAAGTACACATGGAGTAGACCGCCTAATAAGAAGAGTAAAATTGATTGGTTTTTATTTTTATCGGATTGCGGGAAGCATTTTCCAAACCTCAACATTAGGCGGCATGCAAGACCTTTTTCGGACCACTTTCCCATTGAATTGTGTTCTACGGTAACGGATTGGGGCGCTTGTCCATTTCGTTTTAAATTATCGTGGATTGAAAATACTAACATCATTTCTTTGATTAAAGAATGGTGGGAAGCTTTATCTTTTGTAGGTACCCAAAGCACATGTTTTTCCAAGAAGTTAATTGCGTTGAAAGAAAAGTTAAATATATGGAACAAAGAGGTTTTTGGGAGTATCGAGCGGGATTTCGAGGCGGCTCTTGACAAGATGCAAGTTTTGGATGAGATTGGTGATGATAGAAATCTAAACGAGGTGGAAGAGGACATGCTCGTGATGGAGAAAGTTGAGTTTGAAACGGCTCATAGACGAAAGGAAATCTTCATTTGACAAAAATCTAGAGTCAACGCGATTCGTGATGGTGATAGAAATACCAAGCATTTTCATCGTATATTAAGAAGGAATAGAGCAAGAAACAACATCAATAACCTCCGCATCAATGGTATATGGACCGGGAATAAAGATGAAAGAAGGTATTGCGAACCACTTTGAGGTAGCGTTTAAGGAAGTATCTAATCATAGACCGGGAATTAAGAATAGTGCCTAAAGAGTATAGATGAGAATGCTAGAGTTTGGTTAGAGAGGCCATTTAATGAAGAAGAGGTGAAGAAAGTGATTCATGATTTGGGGGTGGATAAAGCTCCGGGTCCGGACGGCTTCCCTATGAAATTTTATATTGTTGCTTGGGAGTTCATTAAAGAAGACTTGATGAAGGTGTTTAAAAACTTCCATGATAACAACATTCTCAATACTTCTCTAAAGAAGAATATAACATTAATTCCTTAGAAGATTGGTGTGGAGGAGGTAAAGGACTTTCGGCCTATTAGCCTCATAGGAAGCGTCTGCAAAATTATTTCCAAAGTGTTAGCTGAGCGATTGAAGGTATATCTCCCTATATTAATCTCTCCTTCTCAATTTAGCTTTATTAAAGGGCGTCAAATTTTAGACGGGGTTTTGATAGCAAATAAATGTGTGGATTCTAGAACTCGTCAAAAATTATTGGGGTTAGTGCGTAAATTAGATTTTGAGAAGGCTTTTGATAATGTGAATTGGAACTACTTAAATGAAGTCTTATTTAAAATGGGATTTGGAGGCGTTTTGCGAGCTTGGATACGGAATTGCTTATCTTATTCAAAATTTTCGGTTCTTGTGAATGGTACAACTCATGTATTTTTTGGTAGCAAAAAGGGAATTCGTCAAGGTGATCCTCTTTCTCCTTTTATTTTTACCATTGTTGGAGAGGTCCTGAGTCAAATGTTGAATAAGGCACAAGAAGTTGGTAAAATTTTGGGTTTCCCGGTGAAGGACGGGGGAACTAAAGTTAACCATCTTCAATTTTCCGATGATACCATTATTTTTCTTGTTGCGAAGCGTGATCAAGTAGACTCTCTACGGTATTTACTTCTTTGTTTTGAAATAACCTCGGGCTTAAAAATCAACTTTGCTAAAAGTTGTTTGTTTGGAATATATCTCGTTGAAGACATAAATGAATTTGCGAACATGCTGGGGTGTAAAAGGTCAAATTTTCCAAGTATCTATCTCGGTCTTCCTTTGGGTGATAAAGTTAGTGTCTCACAAAAGTGGGAGAAAATTTTGGAATCATGTGCTTCGAGACTTTCCTCTTGGAACGGGAGAACGATATCAAGAGGAGGTAAGTTGACTCTTATCAAAAGTGTTTTGTCTAGTTTGCCCATTATTATTTATCAATTTTTCTTGCACCGTGCTCCATTACAAATAAGATTGATAAGATAGTAATAAATTTTCTTTGGGATGATGATGCTAATAAGAAAAGAATTCATAATGTGGGGCGGTCTATAATCGTAAAATCTAAAGAAGGTGGTGGTCTTGGAATTCGGAAATCTAAATACATGAACTCGGCACTTCTCAAATAGTGGTGGTGGAGATTTGGAATGGAAAAGAATGCTTTTTGGAGAAAGTTAATGGTGGAAAATTTTGGAGAATCATCAACCGGTTGGGAAACTCTTCAACTGAAAGGGTCAAAGGGGTGTAGTTTGTGGCACAATATTTATAATGAGCTCGAGGATTTTAACAAACATGTGAAATTCAAGATCGGTGCGGGAAATAAAATTAGATTTTGGGAAGATCTTTGGATTGGAGATGTCGTCTTATGCAATAGATTCTCTTTGGCATTTGAAGCTTCAAGAACAAAAGGGCAAGTGTTGGCTAGGTTATATAAGTTTTCAATTAACGGCATCAAATGGAAGTTCATGTCCCGAAGTAGATATCCTCAAGCCATAATAAGGGAGATTGCTTCCATAAACACATTAATAGAAGTGGTGAATATTCAAGAAGGGGTCGTAGACTCTAGATTGTGGATGGTAAATAGAAACAATATGATTGATGCTTATACAGTTAAGTGCGGGTTTGATTCTCTTTGTGACCAATGCGATACTAGCTTCCCAAGTGAGATTATTTGGAGTCGATATTATCCGTAAACTTTTTTCTATGGCTTATATACCATGAAAAGTTGATGACAGTGGACAAGCTTTTTAGGAGGGGTATGAATGTGGATAGGGTGTGTCGGTTTTGTGAAGATGAAGATGAAACAAGTTCCCATTTATTTTATGATTGTTGGCGATCAAAGAGAATTTGGGATTATTTTATCGATGGATGCAACTTCAATTGGAATTACGATAGTAATATTCCAAAACTATACAAGCTTGGAGTCATGATTGGGGTGATGAAAGACTTGACCGTATATGGAACAATTTACCTGTTGCAATTTGGTGGTGCATTTGGAAACAAAGGAACTCTAGAATCTTCAATCACAAAAAGAGAAATTTGGAAAGTCTAATTCGAGATAAAAAAGATTCAACCTTATTTTTGGGCGGAGTCAAACATTAAAATGTTGGGTTTAACGGCTAACATGGTGATAGCTTTATGGACTCATATTTCTATCCGCCGTTTTGAGTTGTATTTGAGATTTTGGGTGGATGTTTTTTTAATTTCTCTTGGCTCTTTTTCTTTGTCCTTTTCTTTAGGTGATCGATTCCTAACTCGGTCTCCTTTTTTTGTATCAGTTGTATTTATTGGGTTGAGGTACCCCTTAAGTACCTCTTTTTCAATAAATCTTTTCCTATTGACCAATCATAAAAAAAAATATACCACTAATGGAACAAACTTTTATATAATCATTACAACGGCTGTTGTCAACCTTACTCAATAATTTCCAGCTACGTGCATCCCTAGGGATAGCAATAACTATAACTAACGAAAACCCAAAAAAATCATCAAATTTACATCGGTAGCACATCAATAGTTTTCATTTGTTATTCAATTTCCCCCAACATCTCATAAATTATCTTGTATAATTTTGAATTAATATTGAACACCGAACAAGAGATACTTGTTGTATTTGAAGTATAATTAAGATAAAATGGTCGTCAACTTCCTCTCTTTTTTGACTCTTGCTTTCCCAACTCCTTTTATAAATAGCAGTACATGTACATCTCCAATCATGACAAATTACTTGTTTATCACATACAAATCATTTTTAGGCATGAAAATATTGTTTCTCATGACTGCCACGGATCAAATGATTATTTTCGACAACAAAACCAAATAAGGAAAAATCATTTTTAGGCATGAAAATATTGTTCCTCTTAACCACCACGGATCAAATGATTATTTTCGACAAAAAAATCAAATAAACTTGAAGTAAGAATAAGAAAGAGAGATAAGAGAGAGGAACCTTTCATTAACCAGAGGGGAGAACCCCATTACATGGGTATAACATTCTATTTATACAAGAGTAAATGGAAAACCCTAGTATACTAATGAACCGAACATCCATGGGCCATAGGCCCTATAACACTCCCCCTTGTGCGGTTCTAAAACGGAACTTCAAATGTGTTGCCTCATTAAAACCTTAACAAAGAAAACCCAGTAGGACAAAACTTTGACGAAGGGAAAAGAGTACAACGTGTTGATAAAGCTGGCCACCTCTCTTCAGAAAAACCTAAAATATAAAAACCATGTGGGAAAAAGATAATCTCAAGCGGGGAGTCATAACCCTGGTGTTGTTGTTGTCTCATTAAAAACCTTTCCTAGTAACAAAACCCATTGGGGAAAAATAAACTCGGTGAAGGGAAAAAGAGTTCAACAGAAACTCCCCCTGATGTCGACATCATATCATTAGATACTGCCCCTGACGTCGCCATCTTCCCCTGATTGCATTCAAGGGAGTTCGGACAATTTTCTTAGTCCGATACTTTTGACATGCTTTTCAAAAGTTGATTTAGGCAATGACTTAGTAAATAGGTCTGCCGCATTCTCATCAGATTTTACTTGACTGACTTGAATTTTTAGAAGAGACTGTTGTTGCTGATTTTAAAAGAACTTTGGTGATATATGTTTTGTATTATCACCCTTAATGTACCTTTGCTTCATTTGTTCGATGCAAGCTGCATTATCCTCATAAATGTAAGTTGGCTCATCAGTGGTAGAACTCATACCACATGTCCCTCGAATGTGTGTAATGATAGACCTTAACCATACACACTCGCGAACCGCCTCGTGTAGGGCAATGATCTCAGAGTGGTTCGTGGGGGTAGCCACAAGAGTTTGCTTGGTCGATCACCAAGATATCGCTGTGTTTCCAATAGTAAACACATAACCAGTTTGTGATTGACCTTTATGTGGGTCGGAGAGGTACCCAGCATCAGCAAAACCAACCAAAACATTGTTTGGGGTTTCAGTTTAGGTAGTTGCATTTTCATTAGCAGTCCTTCTTACTTCTTCATAGGGATAAAATAAACCCATGTCAACGGTTCCCTTTAGGTATCTGAAAACATTCTTTATACCATTCCAATGAAGCTGCGTAGGCGCTGAGCTGTATCTAGATAACAAGTTCACTGAGAATGATATATCAGGTCGAGTACATTGCGCTAAGTACAATAATGCGCCTATTGCACTTAGGTAGGGAATTTCAGCTCCCAATACCTCTTCGTCATCTTCCTTGGGACGAAATGGATCCTTTTGTACATCTAAACTTCGACCAATCATGGGAGTGCTAGCAGGGTGCACCTTGTCCATATTGAATTTCCTGAGTATATTATGGACATATGCAGACTGGTGGATTAGTATACCACAGGCTCGGTGTTCTAGCTCAAGTCCTAGACAAAACCGATTTTTCCCAAGATCTTTCATCTCAAATTCAGATTTAAGATAGCTTGCGGTTTCTCTAATTTCATCAAGAGTACCTATTATGTTCATATTATCAACATAAACAGCTATAATTGCAAATCCGGAACTCGTTTTCTTTATAAATACTCAGGGGCATAACTCATTATTCATATATCCTTTCCCAATCAAATAATCACTTAGACGGGTATACCACATCCTCCCGGATTGCTTTAATCCGTAAAGTGAGCGTTTCAACTTAATCAAAAACGCACTCCGTGGTTTAGAGTTACTTGATTCGGGCAATGGAAGGCCATCAGGCACTTTCATGTATATCTCTGAATCTAGATCCCCATAGAGATATGATGTAACCACATCCATAAGCTGCATTTCAAGTCCTTCTAAAACTACCAAGCTAACTAAGTAGCGGAACGTTATGACGTCCATTACGGGAGAGTATGTTTCCTCATAATCAATTCCAGGGAGTTGTGAGAAACCTTGCGCCACAAGGCGAGCCTTATACCTCAAGACTTCATTATTCTCATTATGCTTTCTGACAAATACCCATTTATGTCCTACGGGCTTTACACCTAGTGGGGTTAGCACTACCGCACCAAATACCCGTCTCTTTGCCAGTGAATTTAATTCTTCCTGGATTGCAACTTCCCATTTAGGCCAGTCTGCTCTTTTTTGACATTCTGTAATAGAGCGTGGTTCGATGTCATCGTGCTCAATGATATCTTGAGCAACGGTGTATGCAAATGCATCATCAATCTGCGTGGAGGATCTTTCCATCAACACGTATGCACTCTCATAATCCATAGAGATTTCTTTGTTCTATGAAATCATTTCAAACATCGGAGCGTCCTCCAGTATTGATTCATGGACATAACTGTAATCAGATACAATTTCATGCGAGGGATTATCTGAATTGATGATAAATGGATCGGGTTGTGCCTTACTCACTCTTTTTTTACTTGGGTGAGTATCCATCGAACCAAGTGGTCTTCCCCTCTTCCTTTGGGGGGGGGGGGGGGGGGGCCCACAGCCTCAGCTACACTTCCACCAAGTGTAGGTTTTACACCTCTATATAAGGTGTCTTTTCCCGTATTAGGGATTTCTAACCTTGCAGGCACGTTTGCAGCTGGTATGTGTGATCTTGTCACTTTAGCAATATCAGTGAATGCATCAGGCATTGAGTTTTCCACATTCTGAAGATCAATAATTCTTTGCACTTCACTTTCACATTGTGAGGTGCGGGGATCAAGATGAGACAAAGTGGGGACACACCACGACAATTCCTGTCGTTCCCTTAGGAAATCCTCTTTTGTACCTCCCCCTAACGACGGGAAGGTAGACTCATCAAAGTGACAGTCCGCAAATCTAGCGGTAAAAAGATCGCCTGTCAAAGGTTCCAAATAACGGATAATTGTTGGGGATTCATATCCAACATAAATACTTAATCGTCTTTGGGGACCCATCTTAGTACGCTGTGGGGGCGTAATAGGCACGTATACGGCACAACCAAAAATGCGTAAATATGAAATATCAGGCTCATATCCAGTTACCAACTGGTACGCAGAAAATGGTTGGCTAATAGTGGGTCTAAAGCGAATAAGTAATGCTGCATGCGATATGGCGTACCCCCAGGCAATAATAGGCAGGTTGGAACGCCCAACCAATGCCCTAGCTATCATATGTAACCTTTTGATGGTAGCTTCTGCAATACTATTTTGAGTGTATACGTGGGGTACAGGGTGCTCTACGTCAATTCCGATAGACATACAAAAATCATCAAATCCTTTAGATGTAAATTCTCCAGCATTATCAAGTCTGATATACTTGATTGGATAATCAGGGTGGTGAGCCCTCAAACGTATAATTTGTGCTAGGAGCTTTGCAAAGGTAGCATTTCTTGTGGACAGTAATGCAACGTGTGACCAACGGGTCGAAGCATCTACCAGAACCATTAAATACCTGAATGGTTCGCACTCTGGATGTATAGGTCCACAAATATCACCTTGTATTCTTTGTAAAAATGGAATGTTTTGTTTTGTATCTTTAGCATAGGATGGTCTCGCTCCTGTCTTTGCTAAAGAACAAGCTTTGCGAAATGAGCGGTGTGCTTTTGACAAAGTCCACGAAGTAGAATGAGAGATAGGTTGCACATCAGTTGCTTTAGATGGCAGTGGTTGGCAGACGTTGTTACTTTGCATTGCAACTATCTTTTGTCCCATTTTACTTTTCACTCGAAAGAAAGGATGTCCGTATGAGTTCTTTAAAACACGGATCATCATAACACGACCTGGGGGCCCCAAGCGGTCGTGCCAAAGCTTGTATAAGTAACTATTCAACAATTCATCGTTGGTAACAACATGTGATTCGATAATCCGAATAGTAGTAGTGTACAAACCACTAGAGTGACTCATTAACTTCTCTAAAATGTGTTTTATTCCACATGTATTAGAGATAATATTTATATATTCAATTCCATTTTCACAGTGAGTTTCCAAATGATAACCATTTGCACGGATATCTTTGAAGCTCAACAAGGTACGATTAGCTCTTGGTGCATTTAGAGCTTCTGTGACTTTAATCATTGTGCCATTTGGCAAAAAAAATTGAGCGTTACCTCTCCCAATGATCACTTGTGATGATCCAATCATCGTAGTCACAGAGGATTTATAAGGAATTAAGTCAACAAATAATTGACTATTTCTTAAAATAGTGTGTGTGGTGCCACTATCAGCTAGGCACTCAATCTCTTCTGAGGATGACATTCCTACAAGTAAATGGTACTTCAGAGAATTCGGTCACATAATTCAATCATGCAATAGATTATCACAGTAAAAATTAAATCCAAAGCATAATAAGTACCCATAAAAATTAAAAACCACTGATCCATCAACAAAAAAACGATAATTTAAGACTACCTAGCATAGTTTAAGTCATCAAAAGAAATATTTAAACCAAAGTCTGCTAAACCACAAAGCAAGAAAATAAACAAGATCTTAGGTTCAAAGGATAACTAAAACTTAAAAAAAAATAACAATCAATCAAAGTCAGATGTTTCCATAAGGGCATGGTTCTTGTTGCCCTGGAAGTCTGAAATGGTGAAATTGACATCTGGGCATGATCATGTTCTTCCACACAGTGAGCTTCTTGATCTATAGATTCCCGATACATTTTGTAGCTGGATGCTACTTTGGCACTAGCTTTGCATTGCTGGTACCAATGTCCGGAGATTCCACACCTGTAACAAGGTGCATTGTCATTCTCGTCCTTCTTAGACATGGGGTTCTTATGTGTTTTTTCAACAGTGTTGACCCTACCACTAAGTCCAGAAGTAACATCTCTAGACCAGGTATTTGAATGGTCTCCACGCCCATGACCCCCACACCCATGGCCCCTTCCACGATGGCCCTTTTGTCCTCTTCCACGTGGGTTATTATCCCCACGTGAGTATGGAGCATGAGAATATGAATCCGCATTTTTAACCCTCTTTTCTTTGGGGTGTTTTCCCTTGTTATCCTTGCCATAGTTAGCCTCGGGAATTTTCTTCTTCCCGGGAGCTCTAGCATTGTTGTTTGCTAGAACTTCATTGTGCCTTTCGGCCACCCGCAATAAGTTGATCAACTTGCTGAAAGTTGTTATTCTCTTGTTATCAACTTATATGCGGTATTGGTTGGCTAGAATAACAGATGACAAAGGGAAAGTAGACAATGTCTTTTGAATCATATCTTTATCTGTGAGTTTTATCCCACAGAAATTGAGGTGTGCTTGTAGCTTAAGCATATCTCTTTGGAAATCACCTACCTTCACATAATCAAGAAACCGGATGTCATTCCACTGTTCATTCAACTGTGGGAGAAGGCAATCCTCAATGCTCCCAAAATGGCTTGCTAGTGCATCCCACAGTTCTTTAGGACACATTATGTGTTGGTATCCCCAAAGGAGATTAGGGTAAATATGTGCCTTCAAATATCGGAGGGCTTCAGCCTTTTCTTTTTCAGTTGCTGGGGCAGCATCTTTGTCGGTAGAGGGTTTGATGGTGTGGGTGCATTCTTTTGCTACAAAAGCGATCTTCACATCAGCCATCCAACGGTGATACTCAAGTCCATCTATGTCCAACAGTCCAAATTCTTGTCGGATATATTCCATCTTGCTCATCTTGATCGTAGCCCAGTTAGTTGATTAGAGAACCAACAAAGAAGAAAATCCAACTTCCCGCAGATCGTAATAAGGTTGATGATTAAAAAAAAAATCAGGGTAGAGCTCGTGGTGATAACGACTTGAAGTAAGAATAAGAAAGAGAGATAAGAGAGAGGAACCTTTCATTAACTAGAGGGGAGAACCCCATTACATGGGTATAACATTCTATTTATACAAGAGTAAATGGAAAACCCTAGTATACTAATGGACCGCACATCCATGGGCCATAGGCCCTATAACAAATAAGAATAAGTGGAGTCAATAGTCTTGACTGCTAACTGACTTTAAATCTTTCTTAAGCCTAAAATATAAATGTTCTTCCTCGCACCTTCTTCCATTTTAAATTCTTATTTATCCTATAAAGCTATTTTTTTTACCTCGTATTGTCTACAATCCGGACTCCGCAATCGAGAATTTTTTTGATGAGGGCGTTTCTTGATGGGGGCATGGGGGACAAACCATTGGGTGACATGTTTCTTTCCCATTAATTACTTTGAATCACTTCTGTTTCCAAAAATACCAAAAATAAAACACAAAATTGGTCAATTAACCCAATAACGACAATTCTTGGGTGAAAAAGACATGTACAATTTGATACTGGACGAGAATGTAAAAATAGCCAGGATGTAAACAGTTTCATCCTACCCATTTTCAAATACTTTTTCTTATTTTTAATTTACATCAGGATGCATCCAGTTTCACCCTCGCTATTTTTTAAGTTTAAGCCAGGATGAATCCAGTTTCATTCTTGCTATTTTTTTGTGTCAATTTCACCCATAATAATTTATACTCGTCCATTAGAACTATGTTTTAAAAATATTTGGGCAAATGACCTATTTTTTCAAGATAAAATATCACCAATTAAGATAACCAATATTCTCTCCAAAAATAAAATTTTTAAATATTTTTGGAAACATAATTGATTGGAAGCAATTGATGGGAAAGACACATGTCAACCAATGATTTTCTCCCATGCCCCATCGAAAAACGCCCCCATCAAAAATAGTACGTGAGGGACGCCAAAACTCTCAGATAGCCAAAAATGGCTATTTTCCTCGGCACTTAGCTAGACCGTTTACTTGACAGTTGACTCACTTGACAATCGGCGTCGGAAACATATATAAGTACTGTTTATCTTAGCATAAAGCGAAAGAAATTCTCTAGCTGGACTTATGCACAGGTTAATGAATTTGACGCATATTTTCGAATCAGACGGTAGATATCAATTTGGGGAGGCATCTGGCACTAGTTTAGCGCGAGGGTCGAAAGTACGTAGAAGTTCCAAGTAGATTCACATAACAAATCTGTGAAAACCACAGACCATGCGGGTAGGTTCGCTAGTACATATGAGCCTATGCCCATAATTATGAGCCAAATGGATGATGGGGGTGTGCTTATCTATGCACTTATCAATAAACGAATAATATGTCTAGAAAATTCTAATAAAAGACTAGATCACAAAAGTAACACAACATTTTTGAAGATGATGATGATGAAGAAACAAAACGAGATAAGAATAAAGTTTGCATGACGTAACAAGATTGTTCGAGTCACGCCAGCTTAAGTTACGTGTCAAAGCTCTTACACAACGTTTCTCCACGTATTTATATAGAGACAAAATCCATTTCTCTTCTTGACTTCTCTCGTAACACTCATCTTCACCTAAAACTTGTATTTATCGATCTTTTCTCACTCATCCTTCGCCACTTCTCTTCTCCCTCTCTCTCAGATTCTTGCATGCAAAACAGCTCTACAAAGTGATCATCATCTAACAAAGTAAATAAGATTCAACAAATTCAAGCAGTAGTGACATATTTTATCTCTGTATAGACAGGAATCATGCCTCCAAGAGGTTTTGCCTTTGGCCGTACGGAGGAGTTCACGCACCCGGACTCCATGAGAGCCACCATCGCTGAATTTTTCTCCACCTTCATCTTTGTCTTCGCTGGAGAAGGCTCTGTTCTTGCTCTAGGTACGTGTATCTAACCACCACCTTTCAGTCATACGTAATGATACCGATTTTCATGCATGCATTATTTATGAAGTTTGAAAAAAGGAAAAGAAATTTCGACAAAGATTGTTGTTTCACCATGCCGTTTTCAATCATTCTTGACAGGAAAGATGTATGGAGATACCACCACGGAGGCCTCAGGGTTGATAGCAGTAGCTTTGGCGCATGGGTTGGCATTGTTTGTGGCGGTGGCGATTGCACTTAACGTATCAGGTGGTCATGTGAACCCCGCTGTTACTTTTGGTGCTCTAGTTGGTGGTAGAATCTCTCTACTTCGTTCTATACTGTATTGGGTTGCTCAGATTCTAGGTGCTATTGTTGCATCTCTTTTGCTAAGGCTCACTACTGTTGGCATGGTAAGAAACTAGCCGACCCATTAAGTTGATCATCATAAAATTTTCTAGAATCATTTCAATGTATTGTGGATGACCTTGTTTATGTTTTGGTGACAGAGACCCGTAGGATTTACTGTGGCATCAGGAGTGGGAGAATTGCATGGATTGCTATTTGAGATCATTATGACATTTGGATTGATGTACACAGTTTATGCAACCGCAATTGATCCAAAAAGGGGTAGCTTGGGAACAATTGCACCATTAGCAATTGGATTTATCGTTGGTGCAAATATACTTGCAGGTGGACCATTTGCTGGGGCATCAATGAATCCAGCCAGGGCTTTTGGACCAGCTTTAGTTGGATGGAGGTGGAGACACCATTGGATCTATTGGCTCGGACCATTTATTGGTGCAGGACTTGCTGGTTTGATCTATGAATATGTAATCATACCTGCTGAGACAACCCCACGTACTCATACTCATCAACCATTAGCACCTGAAGATTACTAAGTTTTTCTTTTCTTTGATGTTGGTTTCAGAATAGTGTTCAGTCTTTGTTGTTCTGTGTAGGTGGTGTTTCTGTTTAGTGTCGTCTTAGTATATAGAGAGATACTTCAGTGTTGTATTTTGTGTTGTCATTTGAAGTTTAAATAAATGCCTGCCGACCTCTTCTTCTATCTATTGTTACTTCATTGGTCTCTCTCCTTCTCAGTCAGGCATGGACCGGTTATCTTAATATCTGACCGACCCTCAAGTAACACTACGGAATAGACGATCTCAGATAACAAATCACGGCCTACCTTGGCAAGTCAGTGAGAACAACGAATAAGTCAGATGTGTTGCATGTCGGACGAGTGTTGCAAATAAGTGAAACCCAAAGTAGGCGAGTGTGAAAAAGTCTATATTTAATGCACCTTCACAAGATTACAGAACAAGAGAAAAAAAATGTTACAGTTCAAAGTTCACAAAACTGCCAGTAAAAATTTTAATGGACCTATACAAGATTACAACACAAGAAGAAAAATGTTCCGTTCAGTTCAAGGTCTACAAAACTGCCAAGGAGACTTTTTTGATAATTAGTCTATACAAGAGCGTCAGTGAGTTTCCTGGATCATCACCTAGATGGAACTAGAGGACAGTGATGGCCATGGCCTCAGAATTAGGATCGTTTAGCATACAATTTAGCAACCCAAGGAGCAAGTTCAGTGTTATCAGGTTGTCTAGAATTGATAGAATAGTAATCAGACCAATAACAGGTTGACATTTTCTCACTGAGACTTCCTACACCTTGATCAGCTTTACCAGACGAATATATGCAGAATGGTAACCAGTCTTCACCACCATTCATTCTCCTCTTTCTCTCCCTAGGATAAGCCAGTGGTGCCTGCATATACCTGCACACTCAAAAGTGTTCAACCCTTTTCCATATACTTTACTTGAGAGACAAACGAAGCCTGGATTTATTTAAAACTAGTATGTTGTCACCTGATTCCTTGAAGGACAGCGTCCCAGCAGAAATGAGTATGGCCGAAGACATGGCAGGCAGAGGGACTCCCATCTGTTCCATGTATTGACCTAATTCTCACTTCCAAACTATCTGATCCAATGATCTTGTGTAGGTTTGGATAGAACAACATTCGTTTTTCGGGACAAAGCTCTTGCCTAAAATGAACACAAAATTAGGAAACAATTCGATTCTATTGATAGAGATAAATATCTGTTACTGAATTTCTTAAATCAAAATAAAATTACAGCAAGATTCAAGTTAATCAGTATTTTATGTCAAAAATCAACACCGACATTCTTGTATCTTGTTCATTGTAGAGATAGGAGTTTATAGGAAACATCTCTAGAACGTAAAGAAACTGCCTGAAGTCAACAGGGAAACTACAAATAGAGGGTTCTTCCCTCATCTAAAATAGTCAAGTGAGTAGAAAGAGATGCGAGGAAACCATAACTGAGCGACTGATATTTAGTACAATGAGGTGTGTGCAGTGTGCCTCTGTTGAGTGTGTTGACAAGAAAGATTATGTGTACAGAGTTTTTATTAATAACATTCCCTCTCTAAGACAGTTCTGCCAAAACTACAAATCAGTCTCTACAACCAATAGTTCTAGATGTACCGCGAGATTATCCCGTGTGAGGAAAAAACAGGTGTGGGCTCCTCCCTAAAACAGCCCCATGTTCTCTCCGTGATGGGGGCCACTGAGTTTCTCTCTCATGTGAGATTATCCACGGGATAATCCAGTGGTGCATGTAGAAATTGGCATCAAAGCGAGATGGTATGAGATGGTACCGCTAGGTTGGAATTTTAACAGTTATAATGAACAGTGTGGGACTGTATCTGATGCTGGTCTGGGAGCATATAAATCACAATAAGATGTCACAGTTAGCATAACGACAGATGTCAAAAACACGATTCAATGATACCAGCCACAACTACTGGCAGCCACATATTAATTCCAAAGATGACCTCCGGCAAGTTGTTTATGGTACTTACACTACACCACCTAATGGAAAATGCTGAAGAGACAAAGTAATGTCGGATCAAACCTAGTGAAAATAGATCCTTTCTTTCAAAATAAGAAGGTATGGACGTCTAAAAACTTTTCCAATGGTAACTAGATTCTTGAGCATGTATGTTGCTATCCCAATTTTGATCATCATTTTCTTTGTTGCCCCAGCATTTTCTATTAGTGGAAATACTATTATTAACAACCTCTCGGGTTTTGTCCATCTAATAAATAGAACAAAACACGTGACTGCCAATCTTTGTGGTTAGTGTTGTTGAGCTTGCAAGCCCCTTGTTGTGCTTCCTAGGTCTGCCATCGTGATATCGGTGATCTCGCATCATGCACGGCCCCAAGAAGGTAATACTAAAGAGGATCTACCACGAAAATGATCAACCTAGGAATTGATTTAGCTTTGGATTAAAACGTGAGACTTGTAGATAAATCCCTCATTCATCCGTAGCATTTGAGTTGCTTTACTTGAGTTGTACTCAAAGATTAAGTGCTCGGTGTGTGAGCGACTTAATGGACTTCTAGAGGTATGATGAAGTCGGCACTAGCTCCGGCTCAAAAGTTGAAAGTTGTAGCGGAGGGTCTCATCTTTCCAAAGAGCCGCCATCAAGTGTCTTTTCGAATCAGAATTGAGTGATTTAGAGATACCGAAAGTTTACCCCTTCTGATGTTTTCAAGTGTCAAATTCAGCTAAGCACAAGTGAAGAAGATGAAGTGATTCACTGAGTCAACTTGGATGACTCACTGATTTAACTCAGTCCACCCACTTCATCTTCTTCACGAAGAATTAGCCAAACTGATTTAAAAGAGGGGGGGGGGGGGTGGGGGGGAAACTTAGCCAAATTTGGTCAATTTTCACTTAGAATCAGCATAAGGGATAACTTTCGAGGGCTCTAAATCAGTCAATTCTGATCCAAAAGAAACACTTGGTGGCTCTCTGGAATGAGGAGACCTTCCTCTACAGCTTTCATGTTTTACACTGGATCTAGTTTAATCTCCATCATACCTTGATGTCCATCAAGTCGCTCACTCACCACAATTCCCAGTTTTCCGGACGTAGTACCTAATCTTTGAAGACTTGTATCTCCTTCAATACAACTCCAAAGTAAGCAAACTCAAATGCTATGGGAAGACGACAGACTCATATACTATCACAACTACAATCTGGATTCTGGACTAAATGGCATAAGTGGATGATGCCAAACCATCCTACGGCGCAGGTGTAGAACTACGAACAGAGGGTTCCTCTGAATGTACAGCAAGTGAGTACTAAGAAAAACAAGGAAACAGTGAGTGAGAGTAATATGAGGTGTGTACGTCTGTTCAATGTGAATTTAGTGTGAGAGATCCACAGTGCATTGACGAAAGAGAACTTTTGGAAAGAGCTTTTGTTTTAGTAAAGAAAACTATCATTCTAAGACGGGATTCTTCCCAAATAACACCTCAGTCTCTACATTTTATAAACCAGGTATTTTTCGTCACAAACAAAGATAAACAACGTCACTCCTATCTCTTGTTCATTCCTGAGAGCATATCTTGTTACTGAGAAAGATCCAGAGGAAACATCTCTCCAGAAATTTCAAGTTACCGGCTAAGATGCAGGTGTCGAACTATCAATAGAGGATACTTTGTTACTAAGACAATTTCAGAGGAAACATCTCTCCAGAAATTTCAAGTAACCCTCTAAAGCACAGGTGTAGAACTATGAATAGAGATCTGACGAAAGAGAACTTTTGTAAAGAGCTTTTGTTTTAGGAAAAAAAACTACCATTCTAAGACAGGGTTCTGTCCAAATAACAGCTTAGTCTCTACATCTTACAAACCAAGTACTTTTTCATACAAACAAAACTAAGTGAGGGAGTTTTGGCAATTTAGAAGAGTCACAACTCAAGATAATGGCTGTTTATGCAGACACAGTTGCACATAGAAAAAAATTTCTACATCTATCCAGAGGGCACGGAACAAAAGGCTGAACAAGTGTCTTTTTTCCAACGAAAGACTACCAGGATATAAATACTGACACCAAGACCCAACCAATAAAAGGAGTACTGAGATAATACAAAAGGTAGGTACGACCATGAGAAATTGTAAAACCAGAAAAATAATCTAACTTTTAGTGGATCATAATCAACGTATGTTCAGAAGAAAATGTCGTGTGCCTATGCTAACTGAACCAACCCATCTGTTGTATGCAAATGAACCAAAATCTGTCTATTTGGGTCTCCTTGCTGCCATTTCCACCAAATTGTAGGTTAACTGCGTTAAAACCCACCATTTGCTGAGACATGGTATAACATATAGAGATCAAATAGGCAAAGGCTTTGAGCCCAAATTTATCAGACAGAACCACTATTCTTTTTTGTGTTAAACTTCATTTTCCTCAGCAAATTGAAGGGGAGACCGTCATAAGGAGTAAGTATTGATAGATATTATATGGACACCAAACAAAGACCAAAAAGTACTAGAGCGATCAATGTGCGACTTTAAAAATGCCAATTCAAAGAGTTAAGTTGATGGGACTAAATAAAATCTAATACTCTACTAATAATCTTCAAATGAGTTCAAGTGAGATACTAACCTTGGAAGAAAGTGGGAGAAGGTTATTATTTGGTTACAGCTTCTTTGGATTTCGCCAATTTTGTGTTGATTCTGCTCGTTCATAGCATCGAAGTACAGAGCAAGAGATACATCTTTGCTAGAAAGTTCATCAGGCCATTTACATGCATGAAAGTCCTTGCATGCCTGCAAATACATGAAAATAAATTCAGACACAAAAAGGATGCAAGGAAAATGAAAAACATAATCATACGAGAAGGTAGGAAAAAATTGCATTATTGGCATCATGTTTTAGTAAACTATGTCTTACTTTCTACAACCAGAAGAATGACAAATCAAGGTTTTAGTACTTTAAATGCTTGTTTGTTTACTGCATAACAGAAGTTCCTTTTCTATCTAAATTAAAGACTTTGAACCCCTTACAAGGAGGAAAAGAAAGTGATCACCATCTCCAAGGATAGAATACGAACGCCTGTGATGTCCTTCTCTTTATCGAAACTCTACAAAATTAGCAAGCCTATTCAGAGTAAAGTTCAATCTAATAAGTACTGAACCATAAATTCTTTGAATATAATACTGCGGAATGAGTAGCATAACAACCTCATGGTACCAAGAGAACAAAGGAATGATCCCTAGTCCATCCACCATCATCGGACTGGTTTCAACCCCTAGTCTTTTACATCCATCAAGCAATCTATTGAGCTTTTCTAGTGAATCAAGCTGAAAATTCCAAACACAATCTTATCAAGAATTGTCTATATAATAGTATATAAAACCAAATTTTACTATGTTGTTGTACTAAATGAATTATGAGATACTAAATACTTCTGGGTATTGACTTAACAGAAGGATTGATCCAAATTACTTACATGCTTCTCTCCCTTGGATCGGCGCCAAAGATCGTGGTTCCCAGGTACAAAGAAGACATGTTTAAACCGATCCTTCAAAACGGACATCGTCAAGACGAAGTTATTGCATGTTTCAGCAACATCACCGGCTACCAGGAGAACATCTTTCCTGTATCTTTTGGTTGATAAGCTATTAACCCAAGACATGTTTTCTGAATAATCCGTGTGCAAATCAGAAAGAACAAAAACTCGACGAGCATCTTCAAATGTCTCTCCATTGCCATTAGAAGGTACCAATATCGGAGGTCGTTGAATGTAACTCTTAATTGTTCGTTTTCTGTATCTAATGGGAACTGAATATCTGTGAGAGAAGTTAATATTTGAGTGGTTACATTGCTGTTGAGGTAGGATCGGGCAGGATGCGAGTAAACCCGTCACTACCATGAGGACAACAAACTATGGATCTGATCTGTATGAAAACAATGAAATGAAGTGTACATTACAAGGAGAATCTCGCCGATCAAAATAAAAATTACAAGGAGAAACCCTTTAGCAATTTGAGAGATGTAGGACGAGATCTCATTACAAGTCAAAATTGAAGATGCTGAGTTCACAAAAGTACCTTCTGTTGTATCCAAAGAAACCCTAGCAGGAAATTGGAAGATGAAGGAGTAGAGTGGGAGAGAGCTTTGTCGAGTCGATTTAAGGAATGGGGATTTATTTGCTTCGAGAAAGGAGAGAAACCTTGGGACTGTCGGATACTGAAGAAACATTCAATTGTTTTTTATTCACGAACTTAGCCCAGGTGGGGAAACACTTGAAATTACTAATACTATATTTTAAAACACACCTTCACTTTTGGTCCTTTGGAAATGGGCAAATAGGCAAAATGCCCCAAAATGGGGAATCACCTTACCAAAATGCCCGGACGTTTTGAAATAAGTTAAAATGTGCAATCCGTTAGTTTAGGGTTAAGTAGTCAAGATGGGGACTGGTCAATTTGTACGGAAATAACCATTATACCCTTTCGATAGGAATGAACGGTGCGGATGTAATTTTTTGTCACGTGTTAAAATCTTGAGAATACGTGTCCCGAAACATGGAACATAACAGACACATGTCTATGTACCGCATAACACGTGTACTTCAAATGTTATCTTCTCCCTCTGCCACAAAAAAAAAAAATTAAACCTCAGATAAGAAAGTCAGAGAGAGTGAGAGAGATCGAGAGAAAGAGAGAAACATAGAAGATAAGAAAGATAGATCAGAGAGTTAGATCGAGAAGAGAAGATAGCTGATAACTGAAGATGATGCTTTTCTGAAACCCGTGTGGTTGTTGAGTTCTGAATAGAGGGAAGAACAGGTAAGCTCTTGAAAACCTGATTTTGGTTCAGTGTTTGTGATTTTCAAACGAATGATTATTGTTTTTCAATAGCTCATTGAACGCTTACCGGATTGAAATTAGGGTTTTAGTGTCTGTTCATAGTAGACTTCTTATTAAGAACATCAAATCCATGTGCTCCAATTGAATGACTTAAACAGAAGTTGAACGTGAATGGATTTGTAATTCTTAGGGTTTGTGATTGTAAATGATAATTGTGAAACATAAATTGATTATTGAAATGTGAATAGGGTTTAATTTTATTTATACTAGACTATTATAAATTGATTATTGCATTCTGTTTATGGTGATACAGTGGTGAGAATTTGGTGGAGTTTTAGGATAGAAAATGTGAGAGTCAAACCAGTTTTCTTTAGTTCGTCCTTGCTAACTAGCTATCATTTGAATGCATATGAATTCTCTTAACATGCTAGGTTGCTTATTTAGCAATTAATATAAGTAGTGGCTGTTTGATTTTGTTTGGTTGTTAGTTTAGTGATACTGGTACTTTTGATTTGTTCTTAACTATATTGACATGCGATTTTGATCATTATGTTGTTTGGATAATTTGTATTAGCTTTGACATGGAAAATTAATCTAGCAATAATTTTATTTATACAGCGCATTGCTACCAGAGTGAGATATGTCCAAAATGGGATGCGAATACCTTCCGTAGACTGTTTAAGATTTCAGTGTCTTAGTGGGCATATTTTACCACTAGTGTTCATATGGAAACAGACTTCTAGGTATTCTATCATGAATCATCGCGTGTATGTAATGTTCTTGAAAACTAAAACTTAAGTAGGTCGCTATTATTCTTGTGCGAGGGACGGATGTTATTTGACATGTGAATTAATCTCTAAAGTTCTTACTGTTTTCACATATTCTTTTTATGACTTTCTTTTCATGGGTGTTGGCAACTTCTGTATGATTATAATGGAGGCGTTAAGTGCCTCAAATGTGTTAAAACTGTTGGATTAAATTATATTAGTTATGTTGGTTTATGGAGCAAGGGAGTGCATATTTTCCCCATTGTTTGACATAATGGTTTCCTCCATCAGTGACTTTTAATTTATTTGCTTCCTACTACTAGTTGTCATGAAGTTTGTGGTCAAAACAAAAATCCTAATTCACTTGTTAATGTGTTGTTCACTATATGGCACTTTGAATTCTTTTTCTTTATCTTACAAATCTAGTTGCTTCATTTACGTATAAGTGTAATATGTTCACTAGTTTGTAGTGTGGACTTTAAATTATATATTTGTTGGTAAGTGCAATGCATTTTGTATACTGGGGCATTATCTCCCTTGATTAATGAAATGCATTTTTCCATGATTTTACGTACCATGCAAGCTCCGTACTAATAAGGGGTGAAACAGCGGGGGTCTAACAACAACACCCAATATTTCGTTTCGGCAATCTGTATGGACTAACTCCAATATAATTCCAAAAGAATCAACTATACAGTCAGACTTAATCAAGGAAAATATATACAAGGGTTATATCTCTGTTTCTCAATTTAATCAGCAAATCAAACAGATAGAAATCCGTGAGCCTGATTATTATGAGAAAAACTTGAACAGTACCAAAGACCAATGTTCAAGTGGCAATCAATTTAAATCAACAACCAAAGGTTGGATTTACCAATTGATTGAACTACGCACAATCTGTGATATTTCAATTATATAAACAAATATAATACGGAAAAGAAATAACACAGACACCAGAAGTTTTGTTAACGAGGAAAACGCAAATGCAGAAAAACCCCGGGACCTAGTCTAGATTTGAACAACACACTGTATTAAGAAGTTACAGACTCTAGCCTACTACAAGTTAACTTCTGACTGGAATATAGTTGAGCCCTAACCAATCTCATACTGATTAAGGTACAGTCACGTTCCTTACATCTCTGAATCTCAACAGGACTCCACGCACTTGATTCCCTTAGATGATCTCACCCACAACTAAGAGTTGCTACGACCCAAAGTAAAAGACTTGATAAACAAATCTGTCTCCCACAGAAAAGTCTATTTGAATAGATAAATATGTCTCTCACAGACATAACTACGAATTTTTTGTTCCGTCTTTTGATAAATCAAGGTGAATAGGAACCAATTGATAATCCGGTCTTATATTCCCGAAGGACAACCTAGAAAATAAAAATCACCTCACAATAACTTAACTATATGGTAGTAGAACAAGTTATTGTGGAATCACAAAGAATGAGAATAAGATCTTTGTGATTACTTTTTATATCTTACCTATCGGAGATAAATCTCGATCAAATATTATAGAAGATAGTACCAATACGATAGAACAAAGTAAGATCAAAACACGCAACTACAGAGAAAATAGCTGGGTCTGGCTTCAGAATCCCAATGAAGTCTTTAAGTCGTTAACCTATAATGGTTTTAGGAAAAACCTAGGTTAAAGGAGAATCGACCCTAGTCGCAACTAGTATCACACAGGAGGTGTGGGGATTAGGTTTCCCAGTTGCTAGAGTTCTCCCTTATATAGTCTTCAAATCAGGGTTTGATAACTTTGGACCAATGCAATCAATATTCACTGTTAGATGAAACCCGATTTAAGATTCAAGCTAATATGTTTCCACCGTTAGATGGTCTTAGATTGTTACACACAAATGAAATATACTTTCATTTAGATATGGGAAATCATACCTAAACGTGTATATTGAGTTGGCTCAATAACAGTTAACCGAAGTTAGCCATATGAGCACTTTTCTCTTAACCATGTTCATCTTAACACTTTTAGATCAATTGATAATCAAATGAATCTAATTGTGTTACTCATAGAGTTGTTCAGTTGTTTATATTCTCATAAAAGTATACAAGACACAATTGAAGTAAAATCGGATTGATTCAAAAGAATCAGTTCATGAACATTTTAGCCACGGTTTGCAAAGATTGCATTCCTTAATTTATAAATATGTTTGTTCATGAGTATGAAATCATACTTAACCGATTTAAGAACTTGAACCACTTAAGTTTGCAAACGGGTACACAAACTTAAGTTCCGAACTTTGGTCACAAGCCGACAGTTTGCAAACGGGTACGAAAACTTTAGCTCCGGACCGAACTCAGTTGAAACCGTTTGCGAACGGGTACGCAAACTTGGTTCCCGGACTTCAACAGTTAAATCAGTTTGTGAACGGGTATGACAAATTAAGTACCCTGACTTAAACAGTTGAATAAGTTTGCGGACGGGTATGCAAACTTCTGGTCCTGAATTCCGTCAAAACAGTTCATACACTAAGTACACAAACCGTAATGTATCCAGACATGGGTTTTAGCTCTTAACTCCCATTTCAATCATTGAAACATTCTTAGAAGGCGAAAATAGCTGTCTCACACAAACTATTAGCTTATAAGCAATTTTCAAGTTATCAATGATCAATACAAAACATTCCGAGCCTACATCAAATGACGGTCTCACATAAATTATGTAAGATGTTGCCAGGTGATTTTCACATGATCATCTTTTGACTTTCGCCAAGAATACTGATGAACGTAGTTAAAGCAAAAAGCTTTCCAACACATATTCCGAGAAAGATATAAGCGATTTAACCTCAGCTTGAAATATCAAATGTGTAGAATGTAAAGTCTATATAGTTATACGACTTTTGTCTCAACAAAAGATAGAATATAATAGACTTCTGAGTGAAAGATGAGTTCAAGTCTCCACATACCTTTTGTTGATGAAGTTCCACAAGCTCCCTTTAGTTGTTCTTCGTCTTCAATCGATGAACGACGTGAAGTCTAAAGCTCAACTACACATTTTATCATAATCCGAGACATAGCTATAAGTATACTAGAAATCAAGATTTATAGTTTTGACAACCAAACTTGACAAACAAGCTTGAGATAGCAACGCTTGCGAGTTCGACCGAGCAGTGCTCTAACAATCTCCCCCTTTGTCAATTTTAGTGACAAAACTATCAATACATATGGATTATAAAATAAATAAACTTTGTAGCTTCTCATCCAAATGCTTGATTTCCTTGGTTCTTCAACATTCCTTGAATTCTTCGTAACTCCAAGTACTCCAGTGATTCTGAACGTGTTCAACTCAGCATCATAGTTGTTTAAGATCCGTAACCATAACAATAAGAAAACATATGTTCTCAATTATTGTTATACAGTGTCATAGTATTATTACACAACATCAAAGTTCAATTGTATCACAACTTTGATAATAATACTACGGTGATATGTATCACTCCCCCTTAGTCAATACTTCATCTCACAATGAAAACCACTCCCCCTTACACAATGATCCGTAAACCATATGAATATGTAGTGTGAACTACAAAATAATTCTCCCCCTTTTTGTCAATATAAATTGGCAAAGGTACGAAAACTATCGGGATCATAATGAAATTCTCAAAAAGATACTTCATGACTAAAAGAGAACATATCAACTTTGTTTCGATTATTTCACATAGTCGAAACTTAGTGTATTCATCAAGGAGTTTATAAAGATACAAGATAACTCCTACAATACTCCACAGATGCACTCCCCACAAAGATTTGGAAATTAAGCACAAGTTCAATTAAGAACTCTCCCCAATAAAATGTCATTCCCGAAAGAACAACAAGATCGGCCTTACTTTTACAAGAAAAGAAGGATTTCTTTGGACATTAACAAATCACATGAAACATGAATTTGTATCTAGAAACCTCAATTAAATTAACCACAAAGGAGCCTCAATGATTAATTTAATCAGTAATGCTCAACATAAGAGAACTTAGGGAGCCATACAGTACTTTCACATAGAAGTGGATCAGGGAAAGATCAATACTGCGGAATATACAAAGATTCATTCTATTTTTCATCAAAATTTTCATAATGATATCATAGACTTAATCTTTGACATATATTTCAAAAGTTCATTCTATTTTCCATCAATATTTTCATAATGACACAATAGACTTAACTTTTGACATATATGGGACAATCATAGTTCACGGACGTAAACACACATATCCCATAACATTATTTGTAATATATGAAACCAATAAAGATTAATACTGCAAAATCATCTTCCAAATAACTTAGAATTTAAATAAATAAATCTAAAACATTGCAAAATGAAAATTGTTGGCAATAACTATGTGTAATCACAATATTTGTTATTCCAAACCCCAGCTATCCTTCTTAAAACACATGAATAAATTCTCATAAGAAGTTTCCTAGACATTAAGAGAAAATCAAAATCTAAAAACAGAACTGAAAAAACTTAGACATAATCAGCAACCAGGGATCGAACAAGAACAAGTTCATCAGTTGCTTTCTTCAGTTCAATCTTCAGAAACTCAAGATTCTTTGTTGCAATTTCAAGTTGACCACGTACAACCTATAAATATCGAAGAAGATTTCCAACCAATTGGGACGACATCTGAACTGGAAGGTCGTTTTCATGGTCAACTGCATGATAACAGGTTATGACAAGAGGGTTTTCGTGAAACTCAACAATAACTTTGACATCTTCTACGTTGTCTTCCTTTTTGCATCCATTCATTGTGCACACCATGATATCACAATAGAAATCTTGATGTTACGGAACGAGCATATATAAGAAGCAGGAATCCTTGATATATTTATATGATATTTTCATAGGGAAACCCTAGGGTTACTCATTAGCGTTTGGTAACGGGTTGGGTGCATGTACGTTCGTGGTCAAGAACCAGATTCAAAACTAGAGACCCAATGGAGCCTATTTTTAGAAGTATGTTTTGATAAAACTCAAAACAGAGTTCCAAACATATGACAGGAAATCTTAGCTCAAAAAAAGAGCACAAGGGAATTGTTGATAGTCAACAAATCAACTGTCATTAAGGAAGAACAAGCACGAAGTTTTTCAAAGTAAACAACAAGGAGAATTTTCTCAAGAGTTAATGATCATTTATATTACATCGTGTAATAATTAACCAGAGAAGGGCTCAACAGTAAGATGATCATTTTATCTTTGAACTAAGAAACAAGAACGGATACAACAAAGACCACTTTGTCAAGAAGCAGATAGCTTCTTTAGAATTATGTGCATCCTTATACGATCTCAAAGAGGACGCACATTTGTAAGCAGTCAAGTTGTAATTTGATGAGCATATAGCTCATCAAAAGTATTGACATTTTCCCTTTTTTCTTTCTTGAATATTATCTGGGAAGTCAATAAAGTTAGTATCAAAAGAATTAACAAGAGGAGGACAAGAGATACCTGAAGCTGCTGCCTTCCTTTCCTTCTTAATGCTACGCTTGAGTCTATTTATACTGGTCTTGAGTTCCGAAACACGATTATTGATGTGAATATATTCAGGAACGGTTGACACTTTTGATCTTCAACTTCCTTTACCCCCGAAAGAAGAGTTTAACGAATTTTATTTACTCATTGGATCAACAAAGCAGTCATTTGTCCTTATAACACAATTCTTTTTACAATTGTAGAAAGCCTTTGTGTTATCTTTACATGCAAGAATTGGCTCATCACAACACTTTTCTTGTATGAGAGTTGGACATTTAAGACCAGTTATATGAGAAACATGTTTGATTACTTCCTTAGACATCCAAATAAGAATGTTATGAAGTTTTTCATTCCGCAAACGAAAACGACATCTCTTTTCAAGATGGCCTTTGTTTCCGCAATAATAACATCTGAAGGGAATGTTATTAACCTTTCTCATATGAGTAGGAGGTTGACTTCCTTTGTCCTTTGACACTTCTGCCGCCGAAGATAATTTTTCACTTTTGCCATTAGTGAAATTTTTCTGTAGGAAATTGCTATTAGAATAAACAAAATCAATCTTGTTACTGCTTGGAGCGTCTATTCCTTCATAGCCCAAACCTCGTGTATCACGATGTTTTTTACAAGCTCCCAGCATAGTGGATAATTTTGTTGAACTAAGATTAAACTTTTTCAAGTTTTCTTCCAGCACATTTATCATGTTATGAGCAGCCAAAAGATCAGCCTCCAATTGTTTCTCTCGTGAGAGAAAAACGTTTTCTCTGTCTTTAAAACAACTTTGTTGAGAGCTACATCTTGCTTCGGATTTAACAAGTTCTTCTTTCAACACAAAAAGATTTCAGCGAAGATTTTCACATTCGGAATTCTTTGAACACACATTTTATTCACGACCTTTAAGTATAGATTGTAAGAGATTATACCCACAACCATAGCCCTTAAAGAATTTTCTTGTTTTCTTGTTTTCTAGACAGAGAGGAGTCAGAAACTCAGTCAAGCAAGATGTTGACTTATATTTATTTATGAGATGGTCAAAAAGCTGGATATATTGCAAGACTACCTCATCAACATCTTGTCCATCATCTGAATCACTTTCATATGAAAGATCATCCAACTGTTCATCTAGGTATGCTTCCCAGTTATACACAGTTTCAAACAGTGGAGGAGACATGAGAGATTTCTCAGGAGAAACAAGACTTTGGACCAAATCAGAACGTTTCTGAACTGGTGATGCGTTTATAGAGACTTTACAATCCATAGAGTCAGATTGCTACAAACACAGACTTATGAGGTCTTAAACGTGTTTGCCGCCTATGATACCAATTGAAAAAGCGGGGGTCTAACAACCACGCCCAATATTTCATTTCGGCAATCTGTATGGACTAACTCAAATATAATTCCAAGAGACAGTCAGACTCAATCAAGGAAAATATATCCAAGAGTTATATCTCTGTTTCTCAATGTAATAAGCAAATCAAACAGATAGAAATCCGTGAGCCTGATTATTATGAGAAACAACTTGAACGGTATCAAAGGCCAATGTTCAAGTGTCAATCAATTTCAATCAACAACCAAAGTTTGGATTTACCAATAGATTGAACTACGCACAACATGTGATATTTCAATTATATAAACAAATATAATACAGAAAAGAAATAACACAGACACCAGAAGTTTTGTTAACGAGGAAACCGCAAATGCAGAAAAACCCCGGGACCTAGTCCAGATTTGAACACCACACTGTATTAAGCCGCTACAGACTCTAGCCTACAAAAGTTAACTTCTGACTGGAATATAGTTGAGCCTTAACCAATCTCGTACTGATTAAGGTACAGTCGCGTTCCTTATGTCTCTAAATCCCAGCAGGACTCTACGAACTTGATTCCCTTAGCTGATCTCACCCACAACTAAGAGTTGCTATGACCCAAAGTCAAAGACTTGATAAACAAATCTATCTCCCACAAAAAAGTCTATTTGAATAGATAAATCTGTCTCACACAGAAATACCTACGAAGTTTTTTTTCCGTCTTTTGATAAACTAAGGTGAACATGAACAAATTGATAATCCGGTCTTATATTCCCGAAGAACATCCTAGAAAATATCAATCACCTCACAATGACTTAACTATATGGTAGTAGAACAAGTTATTGTGGAATCACAAAGAATGAGACGAAGAGCTTTGTGATTACTTTTTATATCTTACCTATCGGATATAAATCTCAAGCAAATCTTAGAGAAGATAGTACTCAATACGATTGAACAAAGTAAGATAAGAACACACAACTACAGAGAAAATAGTTGGGTCTGGCTTCACAATCCAAATGAAGTCTTTAAGTCGTTAACCTATAATGGTTTTAGGGAAAACCTAGGTTAAGGGAGAATGGACTCTAGTCGCAACTAGTATCACACAGGAGGTGTGGTGATTAGGTTTCCCAGTTGCTAGAGTTCTCCCTTACATAGTCTTCAAATCAGGGTTTGATAACTTTGGAACAAAGCAATCAATATTCACCGTTAGATGAAACCTGATTTAAGATTCAAGCTAATATGTTTTCACCATTAGATGGTCTAAGTTTGTTACACACAAATGAAATATACTTTCATTTAGATATATATGGGTAACCGTACCTAAACGTGTATATTGAGTTTGCTCAATAACAGTTAACCGAAGTTAGCCATATGAACACTTTTCTCTTAACCATGTTCATCTTAACACTTCTAGATCAATTGATAATCAAATAAATCCAATTGTGTTACTCATAGAGTTGTTCAATTGTTTATATTCTCATAGAAGTATATAAGACACAATTGAAGCAAAATCGGATTGATTCAAAAGAATCGGTTCATGAACATTTTAGCCACGGTTTGCAAAGATTGCATTCCTTAATTTATAAATGTATTTGTTCATGAGTATGAAATCATACTTAGCCGATTTAAGAACTTGAACCACTAAAGTTTACAAACGGGTACGCACACTTAAGTTCCGGACTTTGGTCACAAGCTGACAGTTTGCAAATGGGTACGCAAACTTTAGCTCCGGACCGAACTCAATTGAAACCGTTTTCGAACGGGTACACAAACTTGCTTCACGGACTTCAACAGTTAAATCATTTTTCGAACGGGTATGCAAACTTAAGTACCCTGACTTAAACAGTTGAATAAGTTTGCGGACGGGTTTGCAAACTTCCGGTCCTGAATTCCGTCAAAATATTTCGTACACTAAGTACACAAACCGTAATGTATCCTGACATGGGTTTCAGCTCTTAACTCCCATTTCAATCAATGAAACATTCTTAGAAGACGACAATAGCCGTCGCACACAAACTATTATCTTATAAGAAATGTTCAAGTGATCGAATGATCAATACAAAACATTCCGAGCCTACATCAAATGACTGTCTCAAACAAATTATGTAAGATGTTACCAGGTGATTTTCACATGATCATCTTTTGACCTTCGTCAAGAATACTGATGAACGTAGTTAAAGCAAAAACCTTTCCAGCACATATTTCGAGAAAGATATAAGCGATTTAAACTCAGCTCAAAATATCAAATGTGTATAATATAAAGTCTATATAGCTATACGACTTTTGTATCAATAGGAGATAGAATATAATAGACTTCTGAGTGATAAATGAGTTCAAGTCTCCACATACCTTTTGTTGATGAAGTTCCACAAGGTCCCCGTAGTAGTTCTTCGTCTTCAATCGATGAACGACGTGAAGTCTACAACTCAACTACACATTTTTGAAGTCTACAGCTCAACTACACATTTTATCCTTATCCGAGACATAGCTATAAGTAGACTAGAAATCAAGACTTGTAGTTTTGGCAACTAAACTTGACAAACAAACTTGAGATAGCAACGGTTGCGAGTTCGACCGAGCAGTGCTCTAAGAATCTCACCCTTTGTCAATTTTAGTTACAAAACTATCAATACATATGGATTACAAAATAAATAAACTTTGTAGCTTCTCATCCAAATGCTTGATTTCCTTGGTTCTTCAACATTCCTTGAATTCTTCATAACTCCAAGTACTCCAGTGATTCTGAACATGTTCAACTCAGCATCATAGTTGTTGAAGATCCGTAACCATAACAATAAGAAAACATATGTTCTCAATTATTGTTATACAGTATCATAGTATTATTACACAACATCAAAGTTCAATTGTATCACAACTTTTGAAAAAGTGGGGGTCTAACAACCACACTCAATATTTCTCTTAGCAATCTGTATGGACAAACTCCAATATACTTTCGAGATAATCAACTAGACGGTCAGACTCAATCTCAAGAAAAGTATATCCAAGAGTTCGTATCTCTGTTTCACAATGTAATCAGCAAATCGAACAGATAGAAATCCATGAGTCTGATTATTAGGTGAAACAACTTGAACGGTACCAAAGACCAATGTTCAAGTATCAATGAATTTCAATCAAAAACCAAAGGTTGGATTTACCAATTGATCGATATAACGCACAACCTGTGATATTTTAATTATATAACAAAATATAATGCGGAAAAGAAATAACACAGACACCAGAAGTTTTGTTAACGAGGAAACCGCAAATGCAGAAAATCCCCGGGACCTAGTCCATATTTGAACACCACACTGTATTAAGACGCTACAAACATTATCCTACTACCAAGCTAACTTCGGACTGGAATGTAGTTGAAACCTAATCAAGCTAGCACTGATCAAGGTACAGTTGCGTTCCTTACGCCTCTTGAACTACGCCAGATTCTACGCACTTGATTCCCTTAGCTGATCTCACCCACAACTAAGAGTTGCTACGACCCAAAGTCGAAGACTTGATAAACAAATCTGTCTCACACAGAAAAGTCTATTGAATAGATAAATCTGTCTCCCACAGATATACCTATGAGTTTTGTTCCGTCTTTTGATAAATCAAGGTGAACAGGAACCAATTGATATACCGGACTTATATTCCCGAAGAATAGCCTACAAATATCAATCACCTCACAATAATCTTAATTGATTAACGAATTAAGATATTGTAGAATCACAAATGATGAGACGAAGATGTTTGTGACTACTTTCCAATCTTGCCTATCGGAGAATGAATCTCGAGCAAATCTTAAAGAATATAGTACTCAATCAAGATAGAAAACAGCAAGATCAGAACACGCAACTACAGAGAAATAGCTGGGTCTGGATTCACAATGAAGTCTTTAAGTCGTTAACCTACATGGTTTCTTGAAAAACTTAAGGTTAAAGGAGAATCGACTCTAGTCGTAACTAGTATCACACAGGAGGTGTGGGGATTAGGTTTCCCAATTGCTAGAGTTATCCTTTATATAGTCTTCAAATCAGGGTTTGCAATCAATGTGACCTTGGTAACAAAGCATTCAATATTCACCGTTAGATGAAAACCTGATTAGATTCAAGCTAATATCTTTCAACCATTAGATCGAACTTAGATTGATATACACAAATGAAATTTACGTCATTTAGATAAAGGTAACCGTACCTAAACGTGTGCACTTAGTTGGTTCAACAATAGTTAACCAATGGTTATCCATATGAGCACTTTCATATCAACCTTATTCATCTTTATCATAACTAGTTCAAATGACTCAAATGAAACTAGTTAGAGAGTTGGTCAAGTGTTTATATTCTCATAGAAGTATACAAGACACAATTGAAGCAAATCGATTTTGATTCACTCGAATCATTTCGTGAACATTATAGCCACAGTTTGCAAAAGATTGCATTCCTTATTATATAAATGTATTAGTTCATGAACAAATCGATTTTAGAACATAACCTACCTAAGTATGCAAATGGGTACGCATACCTAAGTAGTCGGACCGAGTTTGGTTACGCCCGTACGCGTACAGGTACACATACCACTTCACACTTCCAAATCCCAGCAGAAATTCACGGGACTTGAAGTTCCGCCAGTACACGTACGGGTACGCATACTTAGATCCCGGACTTCCAACAACCAAACAGTACGCGACGGGTACGCATACCATGATTCGCGGTTTTGGACTTTACACAAATGTGAATACACAATATGTTTATATCCAAACATGGTTACATGTTCTAAACCCTCATTTCAACCATTGAAACATTCTTGGAAGACGACAATAGCTGTCTCACACAAACTATTAGCTTCAAAGCAATTTTCAAGTGATTGAATGATCAATACAAAACATTCCGAGTCTACATCAAATGACTATCTCACACAGATCATGTAAGATGTTACAAGGCGATTTTCATATGATCATCTTTTGACTTTCGTCAAGATTAAAAGATGAACTTGGTTAAAGCGAAAGCTTACCAACACACATTTCGATAAATAGATAAGCGAGATAAACTTGGCTCGAAATACCAAATGTGTATAATTGAAGTCTATATAGTAATACAACTTTTTGTCTCAAATAGGAGATAGAGTAGATAGACTTTTGAGTGATAGATGAGTTCAAGTCTCCACATACCTTTTGTTGATAAAGTTCCACGAGTTCCCTTGAGAAATTCTTCGTCTTCATTCGATGAGTCTTTGACTCTCTCGTTACTTTGCGCACTCTCCCCCGATCTATTCTTATATCAACTATACTTACTATCCTAATCCGGGACTTTAGCTATAAGTAGACTAGAAATCAAGACTTATAGTTTTGGCAACTAAACTTGACAAACAAGCTTGAGATAGCAACGCTTGCGAGTTTGACAGAGCAGTGCTCTAACAATCTCCCCCATTGTCAATTTTAGTGACAAAACTATCAATACATATGGATTACAAAATAAATAAACTCTGTAGCTTCTCATCCAAATGCTTGATCTCCTTGGTTCTTCAACATTACTCGAAATCTTCGTCACTTCCAAGTACTCCAATGATTCTAAATGTGTTCAACTCAGCATCATAGTTGTTGAAGATTCGTAGCTATAACAATGAGAAAACAATAGCTCTCAATCATTGTTATACAGTGTCATAGTATTATTACACAACATCAAAGTTCAATTGTATCACAACTTTGACAACTATACTATGATGATATGTATCACTCCCCCTTAGTTAATACTTTATCTCCCATGAAAACCACTCCCCCTTACATAATGATCCGTAAACCATATGTATTTGTAGTGTGAACAACACATTAATTATCCCCCTTTTTGTCAATATAAATTGGCAAAAGTACGAAAACTAGTGGGATCCTAATGAAATTTCCATAGAGATACTTCATGACCAAAAGAGAACCATGTATCAACTTTGTTTAGATGCTATCTTATAGCCGAAGCTAAATGCATTCATCAAGGAGTTTATAAAGATACAAGATAACCCCTATAATATTCCACAGCCGCACTCCCCACAAAGATATAGCAATTAAGCATAAGTTCAAATAAGAACTCTCCCCCATAAAATGTCATTCCCGAAAGAACAACAAGAGCGACCTTACTTTCACAATAAAAGAAGGATTTCTTTGGACATTAACAAATCAAAAGAAATATGAATTTGTATCCAAAATACTGAATTAAATTAACTACAAGAGAACCTATTATTAATTTAATTGGAAATGCTCAACATAAGAAAACTTACGGAGCCGCACAGTATTTACTTTAAGATGTGGTTCAGGGAATTCCAATACTGCGGAATAATCAAAGATTCATTCTATTTTTCATCAATATTTTCATAGAGACATATAATAGACTTAATCTTTGAAAACAAAAGTTCATCCTATCTTCCATCAATATTTGCATAATGAAATAATAGGCTTAACTTTTTTTTGTCAAAAGTTAATTCAATCTTTTATCAATATTTGCATAATGACATATGAAAGACTTAACTTTTGACCACGTATGGGACAATCATAGTTCACGGACGCAAACACACATATCCCATAAAAAGTTGCAATATATGAAACCATAAAGATTAATACTACAAAATCATCTTCCAAATATACTTTAGAATTTAAATAAATAAATCTAAAAACATTGCAAGATGAAAGTCGTTGGAAATAACTATGTGTACTCACAATAATGGCTATTCCAAACCCTAGTTATCCTTCTTAAAACACAAGAATAAATTCTCATAAGAAGTTTCCTAGACATTAAGACCTTTAAAAAATTCTTTATCATCCCCGAACTCCTTGTCGTCAACAGCCATTGGAACATAAGGTTCATGGAGATAGGAGTCAATTTCAACGAACCTTCTTGACTGATGCCGAACCAAGGCCTTCTGAATTTCAAGAGTCCTAAACACAAAAGCCTTTATTTGTTGCATCTCCTTTCTTATTTCCTTCAACTCTTCAAGAACCCCAGAGAACTTCTGTTGATTAGAAGGAACAACTCTTGGTTTTATCACATTCCTCTTTTTTCTTTTCAAAGTTGAAGGTACAGGAGATTTATCTTTTTCCATCATGATTGATGGCTTAGCAATCATATTAACATCTTTTCCATCAGAAGACATAATACTTGGATTCTCCATACTAGTATGAGATTGTGAGAGGAATTCACAAATCAGACTCAACAAGCAATCTTGTGATAAAAAGAGTTTTCAGAGAAGGAAAAAGGTATGTAGGGTTACGGAACCTTTATTCACTAAAGGATTCACGTACGCACAACTCACAACCCTAGAGAAGGAAGAATTGTCGATTTTAACCCTTCTTTTTGACGAAAAAGGAAAGACCATTTCAATACCAATATGTGATATGAAAAGATCAACCAATTTTTTTTTATTGAACTCAAAGAAAACAACCAAAGAAAGAGGATTTTTTTCTTTTTCTTTTTAGGACCTGAATGTGCATCACTCTTGTCTCTTTTTTGAAATCGGGCACTTGAGACAAGATGCACGACCAACACAATTAAGTTGTATTGAGGTGAACAATGATTTGTCCACCATGAACCTTTTGGAAAGAGTTCCTAACTACATCTTCGACAGAATGCTTAGACCTTGTTCTTTTCCGGAGAGGTCTAACTAGTTCTTTAGAAATTAATCTTTTCGGAGAGGGATTTAGTTTACATACCTCAGACGATTTCTGAACAAGTTTAAGCTTGTTTGCTAATTGATTTGCTCTCCATTGAAGTTTGTTGACATATCTTATCTTATGTTTGTACTTGAAATACTTAGAGAGTTCATGTCCCTTGAGAGTATAATAAGAACATGTCAATATGGAGGATGGTTCAGATGTCATTGCTGTGCAGACTGCTAGACAAACGGTAGAACCTGAAAAAAACAGAAATAGAATTTCAAGTAGACAAAGAGAAATCTATTTTATCCTCCAAGATGGTTGAAGTTTCTCCCTGAAGAATATCAAGATTGATGAACGTATTGCTACAATTATCAAAGTCAATATTTTCACAAAAGAGTGCAACACATGAATTTTTGTCTTCATTAGAATCATAGTGATCAGACATTTCATCAAGAGTTGCAGCAAAACCTTTGTTTCCAGTGTATTTTATACGATTTGGACACTCATTTGCAAAATGACCAAAGCCTTTACACTTGAAGCACTGTGGCATATCCTCGTCATCAGTATCATCAGAATCCCTGTTTTTAGGAGGAACACGATTATGAGGTTTAACTGATGACTTAGGTTTAACTCTAGTGAACCGTTTACTTCTCTTCAAAAGAAGATCTCTAACCTATCTTGTGATCAAAGAGACTGAGTTGTCAAGATCTTCATCTGATGAATCAGTCTCAGAAGGATCATCTTCAGAGATGCCAACACTTTTACTTTTACTTTTATCAAGTAATTTAGTGTTCTTTGTGCTTTAAAAGCAATATCCTTTCCAGGTTTGGATACATGCTCATGATCAAAGATCTTTAACTTCCTGACCAGAGTATTTCTGGAAAGCACATCAAGGTTACTTCCTTCTACGATGGCATGTTTCTTAGAATCGTACCTAGATGGCAAAGATCTGAGAATTTTTATCACAATGTCCTTTTCAGGAATAGTCTTACCCAACGCAAAAGATGCATTAACAATTTCAAACACTTTGTGATTAAACTCATCAAATGAATCTTCATATGCCATACAAAGGTTTTCCACGTCAGAATTTAGGTTTTGAAGCCTAGCTTCTTTTTCACAGGTATTCCCTTCAAATACGGTTTCTAAGATATCCCAAGCATCTTTAGACCGAGTGCACGTAGTCACATGGTGTTGAAGATATGGGGTAATGGCATGGATGATTGCATTCAATTCGTCAGAATTTTTCTTTGCAGCAAGAATCTCGACAGCATCATAATCACCAATATCCTTTGGAACAGTTACAGTGCCTATTGTAACAACCGGGGGATCATAGCCATTAACAACGTAAACCCATGATTGAAAATCACGCGCTTGAAGAAAGGCATGCATAGAAATTTACCACCATCGGTAATTCGAGCCATTGAAGACTGGTGGTACGTTTATAGAGATAGCACCTCTGTTCATAGAGTCAGATCGCTACAAACACAGACTTATGAGGTCTTAAGGTTTTTGCCTGCTCTGATACCAATTGAAAAAACGGGGGTCTAACAACAAAACCCAATATTTCGCTTAGCAATCTGTATGGAAAAACTCCAATATACTTTCGAGAGAATCAACTAGACATTCAGACTCAATCTCAAGAAAAGTATATCCAAGAGTTTGTATCTCTGTTTCACAATGTAATCAGCAAATCGAACAGATAGAAATCCGTGATCCTGATTATTAGGTGAAACAACTTGAATGGTACCAAAGACCAATGTTTAACGATCAATCAATTTCAATCAACAATCGAAGGTTGGATTTATCAATTGACTGATACAATGCATAACCTGTGATATTTCAATTATATAACAAAATATAATGCGGAAAAGAAATAACACAGACACCAGAAGTTTTGTTAACGAGGAAACCGCAAATGTAGAAAAACCCCGGGACCTTATCCAGATTTGAACACCACACTGTATTGAGCCGCTACAGACTCTAGCCTACTACAAGTTAACTTCGGACTGGAATGTAGTTGATCCCTAACCAATCTCACACTGATGAAGGTACAATTGCGCTCCTTACGCGTCTTGAACCACGCCTGATTCTGCGCACTTGATACCCTTAGATGATCTCACCCACAACTAAGAGTTTCTACGACCCAAAGACAAAGACTTGATAGACAAATCTGTCTCCCACAGAAAAGTCTATTTGAATAGATAAATATGTCTTCCACAGATATACCTATGAGTTTTTTTCCGCCTTTTGATAAATCAAGGTGAACAGGAACCAATTGATATACCATACTTATGTTCCCGAAGGACAGCCTAGAAATATCAATCACCTCACAATAATCTAAAAACATTGAAGTCTAGCTTCATAATCCCAATGAAGTCTTTAAGTCGCAACTAGTAAATAGTTGGGTTTTGCTTCAGAATCCCAATGAAGTCTTTAAGTCGTTAACCTATAATGGTTTTAGTAAAAACTTAGGTTAAAGGAGAATCGATTCTAGTCGCAACTAGTATCACACAGGAGGTGTGGGGATTTGGTTTCCCAATTGCTAGAGTCCTCCCTTATATAGTCTTAAAATCATGGTTTGATAACTTTGGAACAAAGTAATCAATATTCACTGTTAGATGAAACCCGATTTAAGATTCAAGATAATATCTTTCCACTGTTAGATGGTCTTAGCTTGTTACACACAAATGAAATATACTTTCATTTAGATATGGGTAACCGTACCTAAACGTGTATATTGAGTTGGCTCAATAACAGTTAACCAAAGTTAGCCATATGAACACTTTTCTCTTAACCATGTTCATCTTAACACTTCTAGATCAATGGATAATCAAATGAATCTAATTGTGTTACTCATAGAGTTGTTAGATTGTTTATAATTCTCATAGAAGTATACAAGACAAAATTGAAGCAAAATCGGATTGATTCAAAAGAATCAATTCATGAACATTTTAGCCACGATTTGCAAAGATTGCATTCCTTAATTAATAAATGTGTTTGTTCATGAGTATGAAATAATACTTAACCAATTTAAGAACTTGAACCACTTAAGTTTGCAAATTGATATGCAAACTTAAGTTCCGGACTTTGGTCATAATCCGAAAGTTTGCAAACGGGTACGAAAACTTTAGCTCCGGACCGAACTAAGTTGAAACCGTTTGCGAACGGATACGCAAACTTGTTTCCCGGACTTCAATAGTTTGCGAATGGGTATGCAAACTTAAGTACCCTGACTTAAACAGTTGAATAAGTTTGCGGACGGGTATGCAAACTTCTTGTCCTGAATTCTGTCAAAACAGTTCGTACACTAAGTACACAAACCGTAATGTATCCAGACATGGGTTTTAGCTCTTAACTCCCAATTCAAATCATTGAAACATTCTTAGAAGACGAAAATAGCTGTCTCACACAAACTATTAGCTTATAAGCAATTTTTAAGTGATCAATGATACATACAAAACATTCCGAGCCTACATCAAATGACTGTCTCACATAAATTATGTAAGATGTTACCAGGTGATTTTCACATGATCATCTTTTGACTTTCGTCAAGAATACTGATGAATGTAGTTAAAGCAAAAAGCTTTCCAACACATATTTCGAGAAAGATATAAGCGATTTAAACTCAGCTCGAAATATCAAATGTGTATAATGTAAAGTCTATATAGCTATACGACTTTTGTCTCAACAGGAGATAGAATGGAATAGACTTATGAGTGATAGATGAGTTCAAGTCTCCACATACCTTTTGTTGATGAAGTTCCACAAGCTCCCCTTAGTAGTTCTTCGTCTTCAATCGATGAACGCCGTGAAGTCTAAAGCTCAACTACACATTTTATCATAATCCGAGACATAGCTATAAGTAGACTAGAAATCAAGACTTATAGTTTTGACAACTAAACTTAACAAACAAGCTTGAGATAGCAATGCTTGCGAGTTCGACCGAGCAGTGCTCTAACAATCTCCCCCTTTGTCAATTTTAGTGACAAAACTATCAATACATATGGATTATAAAATAAATAAACTTTGTAGCTTCTCATCCAAATGCTTGATTTCCTTGGTTCTTCAACATTCCTTGAATTCTCCGTAACTCCAAGTACTCCAGTGATTCTGAACGTGTTCAACTTAGCATCATAGTTGTTGAAGATCCTTAGATAACAATAAGAAAACATATGTTCTCAATTATTGTTATGCAGTGTCATAGTATTATTACACAACATCAAAGTTCAATTGTATCACAACTTTGATAATAATACTACGGTGATATGTATCACTCCCCCTTAGTCAATACTTCATCTCACAATGAAAACCACTCCCCCTTAAATAATGGCCCGTAAACCATATGTATATGTAGTGTGAACTACAAAATAATTCTCCCCCTTTTTATCAATATAAATTGGATAAGGTACGAAAACTAGCGGGATAATAATGAAATTCTCAAAGAGATACTTCATGATTAAAAGAGAACATATCAACTTTGTTTCGATGATTTCACATAGTCGAAACTTAGTGTTTTCATCAAGGAATTTATAAAGATACAAGATAACTCCTACAATACTCCACAGCCGCACTCCCCACAAAGATTTGACAATTAAGAACTTTCCCCCATATAATGTCATTCCCGAAAAAACAATAAGAGCGACCTTACTTTTACAAAAAAAGAAGGATTTCTTTGGACATTAACAAATCACATGAAACATGAATTTGTATCTATGAAACTCAATTAAATTAACCACAAAGGAGCCCCAATGATTAATTTAATCGGAAATGCTCAACATAAGAGAACTTAGGGAGCCATACAGTACTTTCACATAAAAGTGGATCAGGGAAAGATCAATACTGCGAAATATACAAAGTTCAAAATTTGCATAATGATATCATAGACTTAATCTTTGACATATATTTCAAAAGTTCATTCTATTTTCCATCAATATTTGCATAATGACACAATAGACTTAACTTTTGACATATATGGGACAATCATATAGTTCACGGACGTAAACACACATATCCCATAACATTATTTGTAATATATGAAACCAATAAAGATTAATACTGCAAAATCATCTTCCAAATAACTTAGAATTTAAATAAATAAATCTAAAAATTTCAAACTAAAAATCGTTGGAAATAGCTATGTGTAATCACAATATTTTCTATTCCAAACCCTAGTTATCCTTCTTAAAACACAAGAATAAATTCTCATAAGAAGTTTCCTAGACATTAAGAATAAATCAAAATCTAAAAATATAACTTAAAAACTTACACATAATCAGCAACCAGGGATCGAACAAGAACAAGTTCATCAGTTTCTTTCTTCAGTTCAATCTTCAGAAACTCAAGATTCTGTGTTGCAATTTCAAGTTGACCACGTACAACCTAAAAATCTCGAAGAAGATTTCCAACCAATTGGGACGACATCTGAACTGGAAGATCGTTTTCATGGTCAACTGCATGATAGCAGGTTATGACAAGAGGGTTTTCGTGAAACTCAATAACTTTGAAATCTTCTACATTGTCTTCCTTTTTGCATCCATTCATTGTGCACTCCATGATATCACAAGAGAAATCTTTACGTTACGGAACGAGCATATATCAGAAGCAAGAATCCTTGATATATTTATATGAGATTTTCATAGGGAAACCCTAGGGTTACTCGTTAGCGTTCTGTAACGGGTTGGGTGCACGTACGTTCTTGGTCAAGAACCAGATTCAAAACCAGAGAACCGATGGAGCCTATTTTTAGAAGTATGTTTTGATAACAGTCAAAACAGAGTTCCAAACATATGACAGGAAATCTTTGCTCAAAAAAAAAAAGCACAAGGGAATTGTTGATAATCAACAAATAAATTGTCATTAAGGAAGAACAAGCACGAAGTTTTTCAAAGTAAACAACAAAGAGAATTTTCTCAAGAGTTAATGATCATTTATATTACATCGTGTAATAATTAACCAGAGAAGGGATCAACAGTAAGATGATCATTTTATCTTTGAACTAAGAAACAAGAACGGATATAACAAAGACTACTTTGTCAAGAAGAAGATATCTTCTTGAGAATTATGTGCATCCTCACACGGTCTCGAAGAGGGCGCACATTTGTAAGCAGTCAAGTTGTAATTTGACGAGCATATAGCTCATCAAAAGTATTGACATTATCCCTTTTTCTTTCTTGAATATCATCTGGGAAGTCAATAGAGTTAGTCTCAAGAGAATTAACAAGAGGAACAAGAGATACCTGAAGCTGCCGCCTTCCTTTCCTTCTTAATGCTACGCCTGAGTCTATTTATATTGGTCTTGTGTTCCGAAACACGATTATTGATGTGAATATATTCAGGAATGGTTGACACTTTTGATCCACGACTTCCTTTACCCCTGGAAGAAGAGTTTAACGAATTACTCATTGGATCAACAAAGCAGTCATTTGTCCTTATAACACAATTATTTTTACAATTGTAGAAAGCCTTTGTGTTATCTTTACAGGCAAGAATTGGCTCATCACAGCACTTTCCTTGTCTGAGAGTTGGACATTTAAGACCAGTTATATGAGAAACAGGTTTGGTTACTTCCTTAGATATCCAAATAAGAATGTTAGGAAGTTTTTCATTCCGCAAACGAAAACGACATCTCTTTTCAAGATGGCCTTTGTTTCCCCAATAATAACATCTGAAGGGAATGTTATTAACCTTTCTCATATGAGTAGGAAGTTGACTTCCTTTGTCCTTTGACACTTCTGCCACCGAAGATAATTTTTCACTTTTGCCATTAGTGAAATTTTTCTGTGGGAAATTGCTATTAGAACAAACAAAATCAATCTTGCTACTGCTTGGAGCGTCTATTCCTTCATAGCCTAAACCTCGTGTAACAAGATTTTTTTTGCAAGCTCCCAGCATAGTGGATAATTTTGTTGAACTAAGATTAAACTTTTTCAAGTTTTCTTCCAGCACATTTATCCTGTTCTGAGCAGCAGAAAGATCAGCCTCCAATTGGTTCTTTCATGAGAGAAAAACGTTTTCTCTATCTTTAAAACAATTTTGTTGAGAGCTACATCTTGCTTCGGATTCAACAAGTTCTTCTTTCAACACAAAGAGATTTCGGCGAAGATTTTCACATTCGGAATTCTTTGAACGCACATCTTCTTCATGATCTTTAATTATAGATTGTAAGAGATTATACCCACTATCATAGCCCTTAAAGAGTTTTCTGATTTTCTTGTTTTCTAGACAGAGAGGAGTCAGAAACTAAGTCAAGCAAGATGTTGACTTATTTTCCTTTATGAGATGGTCAAAAAGTTATATATCTTGCGAGACTTCCTCATCAACATCTTTTCCATCATCTGAATCACTTTCATATGAAAGATTATCCAACTGTTCATCTAGGCGTGCTTCCCAGTTATACACAGTTTCAGACAGTGGAGGAGACATGAGAGATTTCTCAAGAGAAACAAGACTTTGGGCACAATCAGAACGTTTCTTAACTGGTGATGTGTTTATAGAGACTTTACAATCCATAGAGTTAGATTGCTACAAACACAGACTTATGAGGTCTTAAACGTGTTTACCGGCTCTGCTACCAATTGAAAAAACGGGGATCTAACAACCACGCCCAATATTTCGTTTCGGCAATCTGTATGGACTAACTCCAATATAATTCAAATAGAATCAATTAGACAGTCAGACTCAATCAAGAAAAATATATCCAAGAGTTATGTAATTAGCAAATCAAACAGATAGAAATCCGCAAGCCTGATTATTATGAGAAACAACTTAAACGATACCAAAGACCAATGTTCAAGTGTCAATCAATTTCAATCAACAACAAAAGGTTGGATTTACCAATTGATTGAACTACACACAACCTGTGATATTTCAATTATATAAACAAATATAATGCGGAAAAGAAATAACACAGACATCAGAAATTTTGTTAACGAGGAAACCGCAAATGCAGAAAAACCCCGGTACCTAGTCCAGATTTGAACACCACACTGTATTAATACGCTAAAGACTCTAGCCTACTACAAGTTAACTTTGGACTGGAATGTAGTTGAGCCCTAACCAATCTCACACTAATTAAGGTACAGTCGCGTTCCTTAGATCTCTTAATCCAGCAGGACTCTACGCACTTGATTCCCTTAGCTGATCTCGCCCACAACTAAGAGTTGCTATGACCCAAAGTCAAGGACTTGATAAACAAATCTATCTCCCACAGAAAAGTCTATTTGAATAGATAAATTTGTCTCCCACAGAAATACCTACGAAGGTTTTGTTCCGTCTTTTGATAAATTAAGGTGAACAGGAACCAATTGATAATCCGGTCTTATATTCCCGAAGAACAGCCTAAAAAATATCAATCACCTCATAATAACTAAACTATATGGTAATAAAACAAGTTATTGTGGAATCACAAAGAATGAGACGAAGAGCTTTGTGATTATTTTTATATCTTACCTATCAGAGATAAATCTCGAGCAAATCTTAGAGAAGATTGTACTCAATACGATAGAACAAAGTAAGATCAGAACACGCAACTACAGAGAAAATAGTTGGGTCTGGCTTCAGAATCCCAATGAAGTCTTTAAGTCGTTAACCTATAATGGTTTTAGGAAAAACCTAGGTTAAAGGAGAATCGACTCTAGTCGCAACTAATATCACACATGAGGTGTGGGGATTATGTTTCCCAGTTGCGAGAGTTCTCCCTTATATAGTCTTCAAATCAGGGTTTGATAACTTTGGAACAAAGCAATCAATATTCACCGTTAGATGAAACCTGATTTAAGATTCAAGCTAATGTCTTTCCACCATTAGATGGTCTTAGCTTATTACACAAAAATGAAATATACTTTTATTTAGATTTGGGTAACCGTACTTAAACGTTTATATTGAGTTGGATCAATAACAGTTCACCGAAGTTAGCCATATGAATACTTTTCTCTTAACCATGTTCATCTTAACACTTCTAGATCAATTGATAATCAAATGAATCTAATTGTGTTACTCATAGAGTTGTTCAATTGTTTATATTCTCATAGAAGTATACAAGACACAATTGAAGCAAAATCGGATTGATTCAAAAGAATCGGTTCATGAACATTTTAGCCACGGTTTGCAAAGATTGCATTCCTTAATTTATAAATGTCTTTGTTCATGAGTATGATATCATACTTAACCGATTTAAGAACTTGAACCACTTAATTTTGTAAACGGGTACGCAAACTTAAGTTCCGGACTTTGGTCACAAGCCGACAGTTTGCAAACGGGTACGCAAACTTTAGCTCCGGACCGAACTCAGTTGAAACCGTTTGTGAACGGGTATGCAAACTTGGTTCCCGGACTTCAACAGTTAAATCAGTTTGCGAACGGGTATGCAAACTTAAGTACCCTGACTTAAACAGTTGAATAAGTTCGGACGGGTATGCATACTTCCGGTCTTGAATTCCGTCAATACAGTTCGTACACTAAGTACACAAACCGAAATGTATCCAGACATGGGTTTTAGCTCTTAACTCCCATTTCAATCATTGAAACATTCTTATAAGACGACAATAGCTGTCTCACATAAACTATTAGCTTATAAGCAATTTTCAAGTGATCGAATGATCAATACGTAACATTCCGAGCCTACATCAAATGACTGTCTCACACAAATCATGTAAGATATTACCAGGTGATTTTCACATGATCATGTTCACCTCTTCAAGACATGTGTCATCTAGCTCATATGGTAGCTTACTGACATTAAAAATGTTCATCTCCATAGTCATATTACCAAAAGACAAATTCATCACACCATTTCGACAGTTAATGATCGCATTAGACGTAGCAAAAAATGGGCGACCTAAAATCACAGGTATCTGGTTCTCTAGGTCAGGGACAGGTTGGGTATCTAGCACAACAAAATCCACTGGATAAATAAACTTGTCGACCTCAATGAGAACATCCTCGATAACACCTCGAGGAATTTTAACGGACCTATCAGCTAACTGCAGTGTCATCTGAGTAGGTTTCATTTCACCAAGTCCTAGCTGTAAATACACATGGTACGGCAGTAAGTTCACACTGGCTCCTAAGTCAAGTAAAGCTTTTTCTACCCGGAATTTACCTATTGTACAAGCAATGGTAGGGGAACCTGGGTCTTTGTACTTTGGAGTTGTGGTGTTCTGAATGATTGAACTTACGTGACTAGCTAAAAAGGCTTTCTCATGGATGCTAAGTTTTCGCTTTCGCGTACACATATCCTTAAGGAACTTGGCATAAGCAGGAATTTGCCTAATTGCATCTAATAAAGGAAGGTTTATGGTAACTTGCTTAAAAACCTCCAATATGTCATTAAAGTTCGATTCCTTCTTTGTTGGTACTAATAGCTGGGGAAACGGGGCTCTAGGCACAGAATCAGACCTTCTAGGGACTGAATTGACATCATCAGAAACTTTATCGGTCTCCTCAACTATGGGTGGTCCTGAGGGGTGAACTACAGTATGTTCACTATCGGGCATGATTACCTCATTGTCTACAATTCTACCACTCCTAAGGGTTCTAACAGCATTCAAATGATCCGATGGTTTTGCACCTACTTCATGAACTCCTCTAGGGTTGGGTTGTGTTTGACTAGGAAACCTACCTTTTTCTCTCAAAGACTCATTTATCAGACCTACCTGGGTTTTCAACTCGGAAATAGCCTGACTATTTTCTTGTCCTATCTTGTTACTAGCTTGTAGACTTAGTTCTACTGATTGCTGAAATTTTGCAGTTTGCTGGGTTAACAAAACGAGAGATTCCTCTAGGCTTAGGATTTTCTTATCCGACTAATTCTGAAATTGACCTTGTCCCGAAGGATTCTTAGCATAACTAAAGCCTGGGGGAGCATTAGAGTTACTAAACTGACCTTTATTCTAGCCCTTAGACCAAGCAAAGTTCGGATGGTTTCTCCACACAGGGTTATAGGTTTCTGAATATGGGTCAAATTTCTGACGATTCTCGAGTATAGTGTTATTATAGAGAGCATTGGCTTGCTCTTCATTATTATGGCCTTCCCAAAAAGGCCCCGATCTACCACTAGTGTGACCCATTTCTAGAACTTCTAACCTTTTAGCTATCGCTGCAATCTTGGCATCTGATTCAGAGCCTCCTTCTACCCTATTAACGTTTCCTCTGCTTAGAAGAATTGTTTTCCGGGGTTCCCTACTATTTTCCCATTGTTGGGTCTTTTCGGCGGCTTCATTCAAAAATGCCATTGTGTTTTCTTGTCCTATCTTGTTACTAGCTTGTAGACTTAGTTCTACTGATTGCTGAAATTTTGCAGTTTGCTGAGTTAACAAAACTAGAGACGTAGTTAAAGCAAAAAGCTTTCCAACACATATTTCGGGAAAGATATAAGCGAGTTAAACTCAGCTCGAAATATCAAATATGTATAATGTAAAGTCTATATAGCTATATGTCTTTTGTCTCAATAGGAGATAGAATAGAATAGACTTATGAGTGATAGATGAGTTCAAGTCTCCACATACCTTTTGTTGATGAAGTTCCACAAACTTCCCTTAATAGTTTTTCGTCTTCAATCGATGAACGCCATGAAGTCTAAAGCTCAACTACACATTCTATCCTAATCCGAGACATAGCTATAAGTATACTATAAATCAAGACTTATAGTTTTGACAACTAAACTTGACAAACAATCTTGAGATAGCATCCCTTGCGAGTTCGACCGAGTAGTTCTCTAACAAGGGGCACCGGTTATATCTTGTATACTGAATGGGGGTCACCTGGCAGAGAGAAGAGGAGAATGGAAGTTTTGGTCTAAGTTTGGAAGTGAATTTTTAGAGCATAGATTGGTTGAACTCACCAAGCGTTGGTATGTCAAGTTTGGTTGTCATATTTTAGTATCAAAACGCATCTGGATTCGCTTTATTAAATACTAGAGTCAACTTCGTTTAGGTTAGGCTAGAAAGTCTAGGAATGTTGAGACATACAAGTATTACTCCAAAGACCTAAAGAATGTGAAAAAGTAACGAACTACAACGACGACATAATCCTTCCACTTGAGGTTAGTAATATTGACTTGAACTGTTTCATTCTTAACATATCTTTCAAGTCGTGCTATATTTAAACATAACTGCGAAGATGTATATAATGTACATATTGTATAATACTCTAGTGATGTGACATGATCATAATTGTATGAACATAGTATTAGGGAATAGGACTACGAAGTATAATGCTTATCTTTTGAACTTCGTAGATATGACATCGACATAATCTTGTATATATTGTTATGATTATGTGAATGGGTTATGGTGAAGATTTCATCTTAGGAAACAATGTTTTACATTTGTTTAAAGGAAGTATATTCATGAACTTATTTCGTGAATCGAAAGGGAAATCATTAGGCTCATTGGTAATTGGTGTGATCGATCATAAGTGTTGTGTGACCGATCCTTGCTAGTGACTGGTGTGATCGATCATAAGCAAATACCATATTTAGGTAGAACAGATCCTAGTGATTGGTATAACCGATCCGAACCCATGTATGTGACTTGGTAAAACCGATCACAACTAACCATTGTGATTTGGTATGAGCAATCACATAGTAGTCTTGGAAAACTGGCAAACCAATTCTAAACTTGCTTGGAAGTGTGGTAGAACCGATTCCAAGAAGCAAATCCATGTAAATATGAAATAAGGATTTGCAGTGAAAATATGTCAACATACTTTGAACACGAGCAGTAACTTATCATTTATTGTTCAAAGATATTCCTTGGTACTCAAGGTGATCCTGTGCCGAAATAAATTAAGAATCTTTTAATTAAGGTTTCTGGTTTTATATGCTTTTATTACCAGCAATTAATGCATAGCTCTAGAGAATAAAAATTAGTAATGTGCATTTACTAGTTGGAGATTTTCTATTGAGAGATTTCGGAAAATATTGGACCAACATTTATTGGAATTATGAGAACCGAATTTGGGGATTCATTGCATATCTTGAGAATATTTTCGATTTTGGAAATTTCCTGGTGTATAAACATCCTTGGTCTATAAATACCTAAGTTTGCATTTCTATAAAACTATCCTAAGAGCCATGCAAACTTCATTTCTTGTTGTTTCTGGTGGAGCCGTCTAATCGGAGTTGAAAGTATCCTAATTATGTGAAATCTCTTACGACTACTCGTTTAAAGACTTCTATGGGATCAATAAGCTCTACGAGTACCGTTGGTGGGAAACTAGATAATTGTAGTGTTATTAGTTTTCGATTCATTTGATTGACTAACGGTTTTTGAAACTTTGATTGCACCTAGTTTGTTTATGCTTGAGAATCTTCTCTTCTGATATAAGATTCACTCAAACTAGATCAGAGTATCGACGTGATCTTTAGAACTGTTGTTAGATCTAGAGATATCTTGTGATAATCCATTGTTAACAGATTCCATTCTGTGTGTGATTGATCACAAGAGATTCAAGTGGTGTTGTGCAGGTTATTGAAGAGTAAAGAAGATTCGAAGACGAAGAATTTTTTATTAGTTTTCGTATCTTGTGGATTATGTGCACAAACCTTGATCGTCTGGGATCCAAATAGAATCAGATTTATTCGATTGATTAGTTGCGTGACATCGACATTCTCTATATTTCTCATAGAGATTTATATTGATTGAGTGCGAATCTATACTTGACTATTTTGGTAGTTGAAATTAGATTGATCTAACCAGACAAAGGAGTTTATTAAATTAAATGGAAGAGCCTTTGTCAAACAACTCATCTAAATCTTTAGCTAGATTGATTAAAGTGGTTACCAAACAGATTCTTGCTTTGTTGTTTGGAATACGATCCAAAGGACTTGTTATTCACGTGCGTGACTCTAGAAGTCGAAGGCGCAGGGATACTGAGGGAACTAAGTATCTATGGGTAGTCTGCTTGGTCTCAACTATACGAACTTGGTATTAGATTTTGTATAGCGGCTTAATTATGAGAGTATTCAAAACTGCACTAGGTCCCGGGGGTTTTCCGCATTTGTGGTTTCCTCGTTAACAAAATCTTGTTGTGTCTTTTACTTTGATTTCCGCATTATAATTATTTATTATAATAAAGTAAAATACACATATACGTTAACTCCGTAATACTTGATAGTGATCCTATAGAATTTGGTTATTATCGAACCTACTATCAAGTAACACACTTTGTTGTAGTATTGTCTTGATCTTGTATCCATAGTCATTCACACAAGTTATCTTGTTGTTGTATTGTCTCGATCTCGTATCCATAGAAAATCACATTAAGTGTGAACCGAATCATCGTATTGTCTCAACTCCATCCATAGATGATCATATTCGGTAGAGGACTTATAGGTTGAAACAAAAAGATTGTGGTATATTTGGGTACCCTCGTCTTTTCAAAATTGACTCCTTGTCAGCATAAGCATCTTAAAGTGCGATGATATCCAAGCCAGGAACGCAAGAATACATGCCAGCATGAGAGTGAGGGGCATTACTAGAAGATCTATTGGGTGAATCTTCAGCTAGCTGAATGCCAGAATGAAATTACGCGATGTTCGTATTATTTGTGTTAACACCACCAGCAGAAAGCTCAATCAAAGCGATATCCTTGTTCGCTTGAGAGGTCGTAATAGAATCTTTGGTCTTTCCGGAGTTAGGATTCTTCGCGACACTCTTCTTAGGAACATTCTTTGAAGTGGAAGAAGTTCTCTTCACATGGGTAGACTTAGAGGCATGTTGCTTTTGACCATCTTGAAGATTCGAAATTTCAGTGCTTCCATGAGCTTTTTTTGGACTTGGGTGGGGGTATTTCCTCATCCGGATCATCTCTTTCTGATTCATCAGCTTCAGAATCACTCTCGCTCGATTCACCCTTCGCACGTCAAGAAAGTTAAGAAATAGAGGCAACAATATTGTTTAAAAGGAATAACGCGAATTAGTATTTTTTACCTTCTTAGCCTGCGAAGACTTCCTCTTACGCGAAGCTCTCTCCTCCTGCAGTTAGCAAGAACCGAAATAAATAAATAGAAAGGAGTGCGAAGAAAAACAAATGAGAATGCGAAAAGAAGAACGCGAAAATCAGAATCAATACCATTTTTTCCTTTTCTGGCCAAGTGAAAGACCAATGACTATATTGCTTAAAGACTTGACCTTCAACTGGACCAGTGAGAACAAATCCTTCTTCATTATTTCCCTAAATATAGGGACCTTTGAGGATCAAGGGATACTTCATCCACTGGGAATCACTTGAAAAACGGAGGCGATCGTTGGTCTTGCTGTGACGATCGACATCCTTCATTATCTTATCCTCCTTCTTAATATGCTTGGATCGCATGAGGCAAATTCCCCATAGCGCACCCTTACGCGTAACGCAATGAACCGAGTAGTGTCTAAAGAAGGACTCGACGGTATAATCTTTCGGATCATAATCATCGACTATATCAGGACGGGTAGATCGGCCTTTACCAGTTGCGCGAAGAGAGAATTCGCGCATAATGCGGATAACATCACCACCCAATTGGAATACCGCGCGTGGGGTTCCCATCTCTGAGAAAATCTGGTAGAATAGAGGAGCTGCAGGATCGTAAAGTGGGATAGGAAGACCCGCATGCAGTTGTCCAAGCGAAACAATCACTTTATTCGCACTCCAATCTTCCTTGATACACCTGTCATAATCCAATTTAGTAGATGGTGAAGATCCATGTGGAACAGAAAGATCAATCCCCTTCGATTCTAACTCTGCTTTAAACTTTGCCAAAGTTTTCTTGACCTATTTCGATGGCTTTTGGCTAAAAAGACATAGTATGAGAATATCATCGTTGACAGAAGAGCAGCAGCAGAAAGGCAAAATTTGAAAACCCTAAAAACGAAGAACAATAACAGTAATTAATGAAAAAAGAAGAACAATAACAGTAATTAATGAAAAACAAAATAAAAACCATGTAAACGATTAAAAGGTAGCCAACACGTGTAAACGATTACACGTAAAGTACAGAATTATGTCAGTGGATTCAAAGAATACTAAAGAACGGGATCAATGCGATAACATATTAATATTCTCACACCATCCTTTCTTCGCAAGAACAGTGCGAGAAGAGGCAAAATATGGATACAGAAATATCGCATTACCATAATTGGGCGAATCGAGAAGACTAGACAAACACGAAATATAGGATCGCATTGAAGCGCGATGCCAAAACCCTAGTGAGTCACTACTAAAGTAAGCAATGACGTCATAAAGAAGTTGTGCGAAGAAAAGGTTGACTTCCCATATCAGCCCGATTCATCGCATGGAGATTACCAAGATAATAGACGAAAACTACGGCTTTATTAGTTGTTACCCACTATGTAATATTAGCTGTCATCTACTATGTAAGAGCCTATAGGGGCCAAGAGGGCATTGTAAAAAGGGTTGAGATCTTTCATAGTTTAAGTATGGTCTTGGAGTGAAAGTTGTGTGAGTTCTAAAACTAGGATTTCATATAGTATCCACTGTAATATCTTCATCTTCCTTAATAATATTTGAGTTCTTACTACTTGTGTGTTGGTCTATTACATAAGATCATAGGGGTGTAGTTATCGGATTTCCGGTGGCTACAAATGAATTTCAAAAACGAGAGATCAAAAAATAATGCTCCCATCTCATATCCGTTGAGGTTTGTTCCGATGGCTAGACACGCAGACTTTGCTTGATCGTTTAATCAGACAGTCCTACAGTTCCTGCCAAACAAAAACTATTCATCATGCGGAAACATAATTTCGTCATTTGCCAGATGCGTTTCACAATTGAACACAAGTTTTTACATTCCACTCTCTTCGAAATTTGGTTTGTTATAATGTGAGAATAAACATGAGAAGGCTGTATAAATCAAAAGCGATTCAGACAAATAGAGACTTCAGTTTGTCTAAAAAGGAAAGACTTCTGAGCCCCACAATAGTCAATACCACAACGTGGTGGACTCAATACCTGAGAAACATGAAGAGTTACAAAATGGAAGAAGCCCTCATGGATAGATACTCTCAACTTATTACACAAACAAAAAACATAAAAGTTGAGAAAGAGAGCTACAAAATGCCAAACACAACTGATGGTTGGCTAGAAACCAATGTTTTTGAAATGTAATCTAAGGAACAGGATAGTTACCCTACACCTACATCATTAAAGCCCTAAATATCTTCAAACCAAGGAATGTTCTCCGGGCCAGAAATAAAAAAGATAAGAAAAGAAGGAAAACATAAGCTGAGGAACATAACTTCTCCAAATTATACTAAAGCAAAAAGATATATGATAGGAGGTCCAGAAAATAGCAGCAGAAGCCTTTCATTACCCTCCCAATATAAAACTGTCATCTGATTTAGTTCACGACGTCAATACTTAAGACTTCACAACACAGATCTTAATGACTGAGGCTCCCCCAATACGATGGAGTGCCACAATTGCATCCCCAGGTTTGCACAAATTCCTCTTAATAGCAGACTTGAGGGCAGCTTCCAGAATCACCTCAGTTGATTCGGTGTCTGTGGCCTTGGCTGAACCTTCGGCAAGTAAGGGAATCAGTCCTCTGTAGCAAAGACTCTGTCTTGCTGGAGTTTCATCACTGCAGGTCCAGTTGAAGGAGTCAGTTGTCAGAACTGGGACCACTACGTTAAGGATTGGTACTGCTGGCCTGTACTTAGCCACCAACTTTGCTGTAGTTCCACCACGAGTCATCACAACAATAAGGGTGGCTCTAGCCTTGTTAGCTGTTCGGACAGCAGAAGAGGCAAGACTTTCCAACGGGCTCATTGGAAGTGGGGTGGACCTAATCATCTCCTTGAAGATGGCATTATAATCAAGGGAAGATTCAGCTTCAATGCATATCCTGGCCATGATCTTCACTGCAAGCTCTGGGTAGGCCCCAGCAGCACTCTCACCACTGAGCATGACACAGTCGGTACCGTCTAGGACAGCATTGGCAACATCAGTGGCTTCAGCCCTGGTGGGTCTTGGGGACTTGATCATCGACTCAAGCATCTGGGTGGCAGTAACCACAGGCTTCCCTACAAGGTTGCACTTGTAGATCATCATCTTCTGTGCAAGAAAGATCTTCTCCACTGGAATCTCCATTCCAAGATCACCTCTAGCAACCATAAAAGAATCTGTCTCGCGAAGGATCTCATCGAAGTTGACCACTCCTTCCTGATTCTCAACCTAGAATAAGCAGAAGTACAAACAAATGATCATTAAACACTGAAAAAAGAATTACATGACACAAATCGCACAGTTGATCTACTACTCCATTGGAGATTAAGAACCATGAATGCCTAAAAATAAAGAAATCATTCTCGAAGCTACCATATTTTTTTTCTTTCACAGGGCTTTAACTCAAGAATACATAAGATACAAGAAACATTCTGAAGGAAGAACTAACCTTTGACATCAGCTGAATGCTTTTTGAATGTGGTCCAAGAAGCGTTCGGACATTGACAAGATCTGAGCCCTTGCGCACAAACGATAGAGCAATCATATCTATCTTGTTAGGAACACCCCATTGCATGATGTCCTCTTTGTCCTTCTCGGTGAGAGTTGGGAGATCAACCACAATACCAGGGAGATTTACATTCTTTCTCTCTCCTAGGACAGCAGTGTTCTCACATCGACATCTCACAGTTCCTGCACCTACGTCACAAGACAACACAGTAAGTGTGATGGTTCCATCGGCACACAAGATGGTATTTGCAGGCTTCAAATCTTCTGGAAGCTTTTTGTAACTCATAGTAATTGTCTTTCCATCCCCTTTCAAGTCGTAATCTGTGGAGATTGTAACTTCCTGGCCCTCTTTAAGTTGAACAGGTTTTTCATCCACAAGGAATCCAGTTCGGATCTCAGGTCCCTGTAAAACAAGCAAAAAGAACCAATCAGCAATTATAAGCATCCTCTTCCCTCAATAACAATGAAGATTTCAGTGTTAAACTCAACTTATGAATAATGTCTATGAACCATGTAGACATTCAGCAGTAACAAAATAACATAGCACTTCAGCATTAACGAATGTCAGGGTATGAGCCAAGGAATACAAGAAGCTTCAATCTAAGGAAAAATTATATAGAGTGAGATCCGACATATAAGCATTATTTATTATACCAACAAGTAAAGTAAACGGCGAACTAAAATTCTATGTGAAATTAAAATGAAGCGTTCGGTCTAAAACCAGTTGAATTCAGTCTTTTTCCTGCAGCGATAAATTCCAAGAGCCAGGAGTCAAAGTATTTTGGTTTCAACATAGATCATGACAAGAATTCAGCTATATCCACTAACGACCATTAGCATAGTTGTCGATATCTACTTCTGCTATAAAGGGCCAAACACTAGCACGTACCACACCAATATGTAGACAAGTACACCTTACCGACGGAACTTGTTTTCCTAAAATGCCAATCTGTACTAGTAGTTTCACTCAATCTGGAACTCAATTGATTGGCTGAAGGGTAACAACTAACAACAAAGAAGTAAAATAAAGTTCCAATTCATAGTTAAAGCAGACAGTTGCTTAAAAAGTCAAATCAGCTTATTACAACATATTCCTTTTCATGGTCACAAAACCTTAACATGGTCAACCAGTGAGACAAGATTGGGCTGAGATTTCAAAACACTCACAACCTCTTGAAAGAATTCAAAGTTTCTGTTCAGCTAACCCTAAAAGAATTTCTAGATGAGTTATTTCAATTGCAATCATACATGAATTGACGCACTGCACAGATTGAAAAATATAATGGTTTACATAGTTAATTTATTAATGGTTTACACAGAATCACAGCAAAAACATTCAAACTTAACTTAATTTATTAATAAATAAAGTAAAATTCACGTAAAACTCACTAGATTTGAAAAATTGAAAAAGAATCATAGAAATCGGTAAACAGACCTTAGTATCGAGCATAACAGCACACATGATCTCAGTTTTCTGCATAGCAATTCTAAGATTATCCAAAGTCTCTTGATGGTATGCATGACTCCCATGTGAGAAATTGAATCTAGCAACATTCATTCCAGCTTTTAATAGCTTTGAAATCATTTCAACAGATCTAGAAGCTGGTCCAAGTGTACATACAATCTTTGTCTTTGGAATTCTACCATCATTTGGTAATTCCTTTAAGATCCCTTCGATATCAATATTCGCCATTAAATGAATCTACACTTCCAAAAACCCTACAACAACAACAAAAACAAAAAATCAAATCCAAAAATCTCAGTCAAATTTAACACATCCAACTCAATCAAACAAAACTCAAGTGAATAAACAGATCTGATAAGCTTATTAATCCATCAAACCTTTAACAAATTTCAGCTCAAAACCTTGATGAGAAGTGAAGATTTGATGGTGTGTGGAAGAAGAAAATGAAACCCTAGATTTAAAGAGAGATATGAATGGGGAGAGTTTTGTTATTACCTTTATAGAATATGCTGATGAGATCCAAGTCTTGATCAGAAAGAAATAAGAGGAGGGGAGAAAAAATTGTTCAGTGGAGAGAGGTGTGTAGTTAAAAATTTATTTTATAGAAAGAAAATGTCTATAAAGAAAGAAAACAAAGATATTCTATTCGGTAATGAAAACAACCTCAGAACAGAGGAAGTTAGTGGAGAGAAAGAAACAAAAACAGTGAAATTAGCTTACCCACGGTAATTTTGGTAGAGACTTTTTGCTGGATTTGTTGATTTTATAACGTGGGTGTACGATACAAGAAATGATGGGATTGGTGATTCTATAATGTGAGTGCCTAGTTGAGAAAAGTTTATAGTGGGTGAACACAGTTTTGGTTCGAGAAACTATGGGTATGTATGGTAAAATGGGACAAAGGCACGTGTGTTTTACTTTTCCATAGTTGAACAAGCTTTTTATGCGAAAACAAATTGCTGGTGCAGTGTTCGCATCAGGCATGTCCTAAGCAGCTGTAACTGTAACTGTAACTGTAACTGTAAGGGAGAAGAAGAACTGAGACTGAGTAGGATACTTCGATATTGTTTTTGAAATAAGATCTTGCTTTTCCATAAGAAAAAACAATGCAAAGGCTGAATGTGACCGGTGTTGTTGGTGGTATTTTGAAGCTTTATATTGATTTATGCTAGTACAGATTCGAATTAAAATGCTTAGAATGGCAGAATTTCTAGGTAGATACCAAAAACATGCATCAGCAAACAAGTTTCTAGAAATATAAGCGCAAGCACCGTCATAACGAAATTAAAGTAGGTTGTCATTTAACTATCGACTCAAAATACATCTCGTTCATGTGGAGGAGCATTTGTTTTTTGCAGAGTGGAGATCGTCGCCAGAGCCTAGACACAATGATCTCTAATTGGTTAGTTGTGCAAATAATACTCCGCCGGGGGAGTATTATCACTTTTTCATTTTAGCTTTTTGTTTTTCTTGGATACTGATTGCAGCGGCCTTGCTGCAACTGTTTAGAGCGCCCTAAAGGCTCGTACGCAGGGAATGTACTCAACTCGACACGAGCATATTTGAATGCAGTGAGAGAACAAAGTAATTCACAAATTATTTATATTTGGTTTTATTTTTATTCAGATAATGATTTCTTTTTTTTAAAAAAATTTAAAGCTTCTATCGGTTCATTCACTAATAGCAAATTATAATAATTATAAGGATATCAAACTAAAACTTAAATAACAAAGAATTAGCTTTAGATGGAAGAGGGATATAACTACTATCTTGACGAAATTAATAAATAGTTTCGGTAGTAAAGATCTACTAGTCATGTTACAAAATTAGGTTAAACTTTAGAAAAATCTCGGTGTCATTTGACATTTTGCTTTCCCTTTTCTCCAACAATGTCACTATTAATTTTGATATTTCTTTATGGGTTATGTGACGGAAGCACCTTTAGGTTTTACTAATTTGATACGAAGCGTGCATAGTTTGTAAGTAAGACGCATGTAAGCCATATAAAAACCAAATAATAATAACATTATATTTCTCTGTCATGTAACAACAATGTCAGCCAGGAGAAATTCCGTGTAGGCAAGCTTGAATTGCCCTTTGAAGACTCGGAAGGCTTTTCCTTCTTGCTTGACGAAACAAAAGAATCAACGGTTTGTTGCTCTGTTTGCAATGAAATATCTAAAGCATCCAACATTTTTTGCATTTTTTTTTTTACTATGCCATAAGGAAAACAACAACTATTCAAAACTAACCAATACAGGGTAAGACACGTCCTGACGGTCGTTAGACATTTTTTGGTGTGGAAAATTTATTCAGGTTCTCGCTATATTGTTTTTTGGGGTTTCTTTTTGAGAGGAAATCTGCAACAAAATTAGTATCACGATAAGTGTGGTTATAAGAGATGACATCAAACTCGTTTTTAATTCTCCAGTACGAATGAAGAAGTGTAGCTATGTGATTTTCCGGTTATGAACTTTTCTTAAATTCAGCTCATCAACAGTTTAATCAATCGTTTGATAACCCTATTTATTAATTGTATAACAACATTTACAAACCCAATCATCAAAAAAATTCATACTTTCGTAATTAAGCGTCAAAGAAATTTCCTTAACGAAACACTTCCTTTTACATCCGGTCATGTTCAAATAAGAAATCCGACCATTGCATTTATTCTTACTGCAATTTTGTTACCCAAAATTAACGTTCACAGAACGACTTATTAAAGTTTTAGATCAGAAAAACATAAAGCAAGGTTATATTTAAATCATAACCATCATAAACACTACTACCGCACACACTTTAACGACCGACCATCATCAGAAACACCTAAATCAGTCTTCTACTGCTCATCTTTCACAGAAAACCCTTTTGAAAAAAATAGCAACAAACCATACTTTGTTTGAAAAGATGACATAAAATGGAAGACCAGTACCCGCTTTAACCCCCACAATAACAAGCATCAACAAAACATCTGCATATTTTTACGAAAAAGCAGAATAAATATATACGAACTTAATCTCCGAGATTTCTCCTCCAAGGGTTCTTCTGAGGCTCTCCAGATGATCACCATTGTCGTTTCCATGTTTATCTTCGTCATAGTGAAAGTCACAGTCACTTTCGCATTTGTAAGATTCAGCAGTACCGTAACCTTTGTCCTCGTCATCATCATCATCTTTTTCTGTCTTCTCATCATATTCTTCCATTCATTTTGGTTCTCATCTTTTGCAACTGGGTTATCATCAATACCTAATCCAGTCATCCAGGTATTTCCTCACTGTCAAAATTCACATTCAGGGGTTCTGACATGGTATAAGCAAACAACATGGGTATTCTATTCTCAACTAGATAGCATCGGTACATTATGTCTTCAACACACTTTTGTCTCTCTATCTCCCCGCCTCTACTGGATCAATTGATGATTCACTGCTACTTCCTTCACCTTCAATTACATATGCATTTTCTTATTTATTTTCTTCACTATCACTTTTTGTTGCACTTCTCATCTGTCTCCAATAAATTTTGTGTTCCCCATGTCTTGCCTGTCTCTCCCTTTCTTTTCTTGCACCTTTTGCATCGCTCTTCCTCACCCACAACCTCATTGTTCTTAATTCCCTAACATTCAAAATTCTATTAGCTTATTTTCCCCTCTAACTCCTAATTAACATATGGTATCATTCTCTCAATCCCACGGCTTGATAATAATTTAAATTGCTCTTTTTGCATTCTCTAATTCAGGTGAAACTGAAAAAGAGGGGGTCTAACAACCACACTCAATATTTCGTTTGGCATTCTGAATAGACAAACTCCAATATACTTTCAAGAGAGTCAATTAGACAGTCAGACTCAACCTAGAGAAAAGTATATCAAAGAGTTTTATATCTCTATCTCTTAATTCAATCCGCAATCAGCAAATAGAAATTTGCGAGCCCGATTGAATTTAAGATAAATAACTTGAACGGTAACAAATACCAATGTTCAAGGATCATTCAATTTCAATCAACAATCAAAGGTTGGATTTCCCAATTGATCGATTCAATGCACAACCTGTGATATTTCAATTATATAACAAAATATAATGCGGAAAAGAAATAACACAGACACCAGAAGTTTTGTTAACGAGGAAACCGCAATGCAGAAAAACCCTGGGACCTAGTCCAGATTTGAACACCACACTGTATTAAGCCGCTACAGACACTAGCCTACTACCAATGAACTTCGGACTGGAATGTAGTTGAACCCTAATCAATCTAATACTGATTCAAGGTACAGTCGTGCTCCTTACGCCTCTGATCCCAGCAGGATAATACGCACTTGATTCCCTTAGCTGATTTCACCCACAACCAAGAGTTGCTACGACACAAAGTCGAGACTTGATAAACAAATCTGTCTCACACAGAAAAGTCTATTGGAATAGATAAATCTGTCTCCCACAGAAATACCTATGAGTTTTATTCCGTCTTTTTATAAATCAAGGTGAACATGGACCAATTGATATACCGGACTTATATTCCCGAAGAACAGCCTAGAAATATCAATCACCTCACAATAATCCCTATCGATTAACGAAACAAGATATTGTGGAATCACAAATGATGATACGAAGATGTTTGTGACTACTTTTCAATCTTACCTATCGGAGATAAATCTCAAGAAAATATTAATAAATATAATACTCAATCACGATAGTAAAAGTAAGATCAGAACACGCAACTACAGAGAAAATAGTTGGGTCTGGCTTCACAATCCCAATGACATCTTTAAGTCGTTAACCTACAGGGTTTCATGAAAAACCTAAGGTTAAGGAGAATTGACTCTAGCTTATGAACCTAGTAACACACAAGAGGTATGGGGATTAGGTTTCCCAGTTGCTAGAGTTCTCCTTTATATAGTTTTCAAATCAGGGTTTGCAATCTAAGTTACCTTGGTAACAAAGCATTCAATATTCATCGTTAGATGAAATCCTGATTAGATTCAAGCTAATATCTTTCAACCGTTAGATCAAACTTAGCTTGTTATACACAAATGAAATGTACCTTCATTTAGGTTTATGTAACCGTACATAAACGTGTACACCATGTTCGCTCAACAGTAGTTAACCGAGGTTAGCTATATGAACACTCTCATATTGACCTTATTCATCTTAACCATAACTAGTTCAAATGACTCAAATGAAACTAGTTAAAGAGTTGTTCAATTGCTATATTCTCATAGAAGTATACAAGAACACAATTGAAGCAAAATCGGTTTGATTCACTCGAATCAATCATGAACATTATATCCACGGTTTGCAAATAATACATTCCTTAATATATAAATGTATTTGTTCATAACAAAACCGATTTTAGAACTTTAACCATTCAAGTATGCAAACGGGTACGCATACTTGAAATAGCCGGACCAAGTTTGGTTTTCGCCAGTATGCGAACGGGTATGCGTACCTCCAAACCCAGCAGAAAATTCCGAACATAAACCTACGCCAGTATGCGTACGGGTACGCGCACTTAGGTTCCCGGACTTCTCAAACCAACAGGTACGCATACGGGTATGCATACTATGGTTCCCAGACATGGATCACACATATGCAAGAGTGCACAACATGTTTATAATCCAATGTTGGTTAAGTGTTCTAAACTCTTATTTCAATCATTGAAACTTTCTTAGAGGATGACAATAGCCGTTTTCACACATTATTAGCATCAAAGCAATTTTCAAGTTATTGAAATAATCATAACGAAACATTCCAAGTCAACGTCAAATGATTATATCACACAAACCATGCAAGATGTAACTCGGCAATTTTCACATGATCATCTTTTGACTTTCGTAAAGAATATAAGATGAACTTGGTTGAAATGAAAGCTTACCTACACATATTTCGAGAAATATGTAAGTGAGTTAAACTCAGCTCGAAATCTCAAATGTGTATAATCGAAAACCATATAGTAATACGACTTATGTCTCAATATAAGAGATAGAGTATAAATAGACTTTCCAAGTGATAGATGAGTTTTAGTCTCCACATACCTTTTGTTAATGAAGTTCCACAAGCTCGCCTTAGTAGTTCTTCGTCTTCATTTGATGAACGTCGTGAAGTCTAATGCTCAACTACACAATTTATCCTAGTCCGAGACATCACTTATAAGTAGACTAGAAATCAAGACACTAACATTGACAACACAAGCTTGAGATAGCAACGCTTGTGAGTTCGACCGAGCAGTGCTCTAACAATCTCTCCCTTTGTCAATTTTAGTGACAAAACTATCAATACATATGGATTACAAAATAAATAAACTTTGTAGCTTCTCATCCAAATGCTTGATCTCCTTGGTTCTTCAACATTACTCGAAATCTTCGTCACTTCCAAGTACTCCAATGATTCCAAATGTGTTCAATTCCGCATCATTGTTGTTGAAGATCCGTAGCTATAACAATGAGAAAACAGTTGCTCTCAATCATTGTTATACAGTGTCATAGTATCATTATACAGCATCAAAGTCCAATTATATCACAACTTTGACAACAATTATGGTGATATGTATCACTCCCCCCTAGTCAATACTTCATCTAAACATGAAAACCACTCCCCCTTACATAATGATCCGTAAACCATATGTATTTGTAGTGTGAACTACACATTAATTCTCCTCCTTTTTGTCAATATAAATTGGCAAAGGTACGAAAACTAGTGGGATCCTCATGAAATTTTCATAGAGATACTTCATGACCAAAAGAGAATAACATACCAACTTGTTTAGATGATTTCACATAGTCGAAACTTAGTGTATTCATCAAGGAGTTTATAAAGATACAAGATAACTCCTATAATATTCCACAGCCGCACTCCCCACAAAGATTTGGCAATTAAGCACAAGTTCAATTAAGAATTCTCCCCCATAAAATGTCATTCCCGAAAGAACAACAAGAGCGACCTTACTTTTACATGAAAAGAAGGATTTCTTTGGACAACAAATCACATGAAACATGAATTTGTATCCAAAAATTTCAATTGAATTAACCACAAGAAAAATTATCAATTCAATTGGTCATGCTCAACATAAGAGAACTTATGGAGCAACACAGTACATACACAAATATGTGGATCAGGGAAAGACCTATACTGCGGAATAATCAAAGATTCATTCTATTTTTCATCACTATTTGCACAATGACATATAATAGACTTAATCTTTGTAAACAAAAGTTCATCATTTCTTCCATCAATATTTTCATAATGACATAAAAGGCTTAACTTTTGTAGTCAAAAGTTCATTCTATCTTTTATCAATACTTTCATATCGACATATAATAGAGTTAACTTTTGAACAAATACGGGATAGTCAAGGTTCACGGACGTAAACAACATATCCCATAACAATTTGCAATATATAAAACCATAAAGACTAATACTGCAAAAATCATCTTCCAAATAAACTTTATAATTTAAACAAATAAATCTGAAAACATTGCAAGATGAAAACGTTGGCAATAGCTATGTGTACTCACAATAATGGTTGTTCCAAACTCTAGTTATCCTTCTTAAAAATACAAGAATAAATTCTCAGAAGAAGTTTCCTAGACATCAAGACAAACTCGTAATGCACATATAAGATGATTTGTCCTTTGAGGGTAGAATCAATCTTTTTCGCATGGATTTACACCAAGAATAGCTACCAAAGGCGTATAAAAATATTTTCAACAAAGAAGAACATATAAAGTCATTAATGACCATGCACCATAGTTCACATAAGATGACTGTGAACATTCAAGAATCCCATAGCAATGCGTACTACTGTCCATTCTTGAACTTCTTTCTTTGTGATTTACCAACAACTTTCTTGTAAAAGCTACAAATAAGCTTAGAATAGTATTACTCCAAGAATCCAAGTGCCCAAGTCCAAGAGAATTGGAACAAGTGCGACGAAACGGAGCAATACACTCAAAAACAAGAGACAGGACAAATACCAATCTTAAATCATCCAAATTCAAGAATTCTCATTTCCATTTCGAAGAGAATTCAAAGAAGAAGAGAATGCAAAAAGAATGAGGTCATTCCGAGTTCGGACGAAGAAGATACGGCTAAAACAAGTTTACCGAATATCGACGTCTACAGGCCAGTATGCATACGGGTATGCAAACGGATTTTCAGTATGCAAACGAATTTCCCTGGATTTTATTACAAAAACTCATTTGTAAACTGGTATGCATACCTGAAGTGTACCATGAAGGCCAAAACATCCCGAACAACTATTTTCAAAACGGAACATTTAAGAACCTTAAACACAAATCAAGTTAGGTAGACATGAATGATACACAAGGTACATAGATCATCATAAAACTTGCTCAAGTTTAGAGACATACCTTTTTAGAAGAATCTGATCGAATTCTACAACGTTACCAAACATTCAAAATCATACCCAACATAATATATGTGCCCCAATTCTTGTGTTTCCCTCACCGTATACATAACATGGCATTTCTTGGTCAACACAATCAAGTTGTGTTGAGGTGAACAATGTCTTTCTCACCATGGCACCAAGAAAGAGTTTCTTTCCAACTCCTTTTGCATTCAACAAAGTTGAGAAACATCCAAGAATCTGTTTTTACAAGTTTTGCAAAAGACTTTAGAGAGAAACACAAAAATTTGAGTCCTTGATGTCTCATTTTAAAACTTAATAAAAACAGTGTCTGCAGATAATGTTTAGTACTACGCAGGGAAACTCTTTTGGTGTAAGAAGACATCCTGACATGTTTACAACAGTAAACAAAACAATTATCATGACATAGTGTATCAGGAATTAACCAATGAACTGATTCATACTTTGAGGTGATACCGTCAGATGACTGAGATTTAAACTCCTCTTGTAATACGTTTAGTTTACAACAACCAAGTGGATTACACAGAGGAGGATCATTACTCTCACTAATTAGTAAATCAATATCAACCTCTACATGGGTATTATTCATCATAACTTGATTTAGCTTGTCAAGAGATTCTTGTTCTTTCTGGAGGTAAAACTCAACATCAAGAGATAAGCTTTCAAGTTTCTTTTCAAGCCCTGAAAACACTTCAAGGGATTTTAAACCTGGAGGAGGTTTAGATAGAATTTCTTCTACATATTTTATTAAATCAGTCATGAAAGAGAATTCTGAAATCCCTGGATCTAGTGGTGCATTTATTGAGATAGCATTTCTGTCCATATTCAGATCGCTACAAACACAGACTTATGAGGTCTTAACATGTTTGCCTGCTCTGATACCAATTGACAAAGCGGGGGTCTAACAACCACACCCAATATTTCGTTTGGCAATCTGAATAGACAAATTCCAATATACTTTCAAGAGAGTCAACTAGACAGTCAGACTCAATCTAGAGAAAAGTATATCAAAGAGTTTTATATCTCTATCTCTTAATTCAATCCGCAATCAGCAAATAGAGATTTGCGAGCCCGATTGAATATAAGATAAATAACTTAAACGGTACCAAAGACCAATTTTAAACAATCAATCAATTTCAATCAACAACAAAAGGTTGGATTTCCCAGTTGATCGATTTAACGCACAACCTGTGATATTTCAATTATATAACAAAATATAATGCGGAAAAGAAATAACACAGACACCAGAAGTTTTGTTAACGAGGAAAGCGCAAATGCAGAAAAACCCCGGGACCTAGTCCAGATTTGAACACCACAATGTATTAAGCCGTCACAGACACTAACCTACTACCAATGAACTTCGGACTGGAATGTAGTTGAACCCTAATCAATCTCACACTGATTCAAGGTACAGTCGTGCTCCTTACGCCTCTGATCCCAGCAGGATACTACGCACTTGATTCCCTTAGCTGATCTCACCCACAACCAAGAGTTGCTACGACCCAAAGTCGAAGACTTGATAAACAAATCTGTCTCATACAGAAAAATCTATTAGAATAGATAAATCTGACTCCCACAGAAATACCTATTAGTTTTGTTCCGTCTTTTGATAAATCAAGGTGAACAGGAACCAATTGATATATCGGACTTATATTCCCGTAGAACATCCTATAAATATCAATCACCTCACAATAATCCCAATCAATTAACGAAACAAGATATTGTGGAATCACAAACGATGAGACGAAGATGCTTGTGACTACTTTTCAATCTTACCTATCGGAGATAAATCTCAAGCAAATCTTAATAAAGATAGTACTCAATCACGATAGTAAAAGTAAGATCAGAACACGCAACTACAGAGAAAATAGTTGGGCCTGGCTTCACAATCCCAATGAAGTCTTTAAGTCGTTAACCTACAGTGTTTCGTGAAAAACCTAAGGTTAAAGGAGAATCGACTCTAGCTTATGCAACTAGTAACACACAGGAGGTGTGGGGATTAAGTTTCCCAGTTACTAGAGTTCTCCTTTATATAGTTTTCAAATCAGGGTTTGCAATCTAAGTTACCTTGGTAACAAAGCTTTCAATATTCATCGTTAGATGAAATCCTGATTAGATTCAAGCTAATATCTTTCAACCGTTAGATCGAACTTAGCTTGTTATACACAAATGAAATGTACCTTCATTTAGGTTTATGTAAACGTACCTAAACGTGTACACCATGTTGGCTCAACAGTAGTTAACCGAGGTTAGCTATATGAACAATCTCATATCAACCTTATTCATCTTAACCATAACTAGTTCAAATGACTCAAATGAAACTAGTTAAAGAGTTGTTCAATTGCTATATTCTCATAGAAGTATACAAGAACACAATTGAAGCAAAATTGGTTTTATTCACTCGAATCAATTCATGAACATTATAGCCACGGTTTGCAAAGATTGTATTCCTTATTATATAAATGTTTTAGTTCATGAACAAACCGATTTTAGAACTTTAACCATTCAAGTATGCAAACCGGTACGCATACTTGAAAAAGCCGGACCAAGTTTGGTTTTCGCCAGTATGCGAACGGGTACGCGTACCTCCAAACCCAGCAGAAGTTCCACAAGCTCGCCTTAGTAGTTCTTCGTCTTTATTTGATGAACGCCGTGAAGTCTAATGCTCAACTACACAATTTATCCTAGTCTGAGACATCACTTATAAGTAGACTAGAAATCAAGACTTATAGTTTTGATCACTAACATTGACAAACAAGCTTAAGATAGCAACGCTTGAGAGTTCAACCGAGTAGTGCTCTAACAGAAATAATTGGTTGTTTTACGACTATTACGTCCTCTGCATTATTGCCTGGCCCAGCCATTTCAGAAATTTCTAATCTCTGGAGATTTTCTTTCCTGTTCGGGTGTAATTATTGCTAATGATGAAACTATTTCCCCCCCTTTTTATAGTGGGTAGATTAACCATAAATATCCATTGATGACGCGTGGTTTAACTTCCCATCCCTTGGCAGACCACGCTTATTCAATTTCAGACGCAAATTTTCAGCTTCCATCATTGTTCTTCGTTAATTCTCATTCTCAATGTGTATCTAGACAAATCTTATCGCTTAGATTTCCATGGCATTGTCATTAAGAGATGTTTTAGTTGGTCACCTACTTGCATAGCCTTAAGTGTAGCATTAACAATCTTAAATGATTTTATGCAGATTCAAAGATGGTATCACCTATTGAGAGGCATTATGGTTCACTATGGTTTACACGTCTGGTGCATGTAGTATGTCACTATTTAAAACCCTCATCATATGTCACAACCTCGCTATCATTTCATTTCAAACCTCCTGGTTAGATTTATGCAACTCATCATATACTTGACCCATGTACCCACCATAATTCCCTTTTACCCGTCTGAAAAGACGAGGGTACCCAAATACACCACAATCTTTTATTTATACACCTATAAGTCCTCTACCGAAAGTGATTGTCTATGGACAGAGTCGAGAAAATATAACAAATCGGTTCACACTTCGTGTGACCGTCTATGGATACAAGATCGAGACAATACGATAACAAGATAACTTGTGTGATTGACTATGGATACAAGATCAAGACAATACAACAACGAAGTATGATACTTGATAATAGGTTCGGACTTAACCAAACTCTGTAGGATCACTATCAAGTATGTACGGAGTTAACGTTTGTGTATTTTACTTTTAATTATAATAAAACAATTATAATTGCGGAAATAGAAAAGTAAAAGACACAACAAGATTTTGTTAATGAGGAAACTGCAAATGCAGAAAAAGCCTGGGACCTAGTCCAGAATTGAATACTCTCAGAATTAAGTCGATATGCAAAATCTAAACCAACTTCGTATAGTTGATACCAATCAACTACCCCTAGTTCACTTAGTTTCCTCAGTATCCCTGCGCTTCCGACTTCGATGAGTGCACGCACTGGAACAATTCCTTTGGATCGTATTCCAAACAGTAAAGGAACAACAAATCTGTTTGGTAACAACTCTTTCGATTCTTTCAAGATAAATATATATCAAGTCATACGCAAAGGCTCTTCCGTTTAATCTAATAAACTACTTTGCCTGGTTAGATCATTCTATCTAATAACTACCAAAGTAGTCAAGTTTAGATTCGCAATCAATCGATATAGATTCCAACAAGAAACTATAAAGTGATGCCGATCTCACGCAACTAATCAATTGAATAAATCCAATTCTAGTTGGATCCCAGCCGATCAAGGTTTGTGCACACCCAAAGATAAGAGAACCAAATAAGAAATCTTCTTTGTATTCAAATCTTCTTTAATCTTAAATAAACACCTGCACAACACCATTTGAATCTCTTGTGATCAATGACACACAGAACAGAGTCTGTTAATAATGGATTATCACAAGATGTCTTTAGATCTACAAACAGTTCTAAAGATCCCGTCGATACTTCAATCTAGTTTGAGTGAATCTTATATCAGAAGAGAAGATTCTCAAGAATAAACAAACTAGGTGCAATCAAAGTTTCAACAATCATTAGTCAATCAAATCAATCGAAAACTAATAACACTGCAATTATCTAGTTTCCCACCAACGGTACTCGTAGAGATTCTTGATCCCGCAGAAGTCTTTAAAAGAGTGGTCGTAAGAGATTTCGCCTAGTTAGGGTACTTTCCTCTCCGGATAGACGGCTTCACCAGAAATAACAAAAAGATGAAGTTTGCCTGGCTCTTAAGATGGTTTGCTAGAAATGCAAACTTAGGTATTTATAGACCAAGGATGTTTGGACACCAAGGAATTTCAAAAACCAAAAATATTCTCAAGATATGCAATGAATAGCAAAATTCGGTTTTCCTAATTCCAATAAATGCTTGTCCAAAATTTCCAAAATCTCTCAATAGAAAATTTCCAATTAGTAAGTGCATATTACTAATTTTTATTTTCTAGAGATATGTATTTAATTGCTGGTAATTAAAGCATATAAAACCAAAAACCTTAATTAAAAGATTCTCAATTTTTTCCGGCACAGGATCTCCTTAAGTACTATGGAATATCTTTGAACAATAAATGATAAGAGTTACTAAATGTGTTCAAAGTATGTTTACATCTTTTCACTGTAAATCCTATTCATATTTGTCAGAGCACTGCTCGGTCGAACTCGCAAGCGTTGCTATCTCAAGCTTGTTGTCAAGTTTAGTTGCCAAAACTATAAGTCTTGATTTCTAGTCTACTTATAGCTAAGTCTCGGATTAAGATATAAAGTGTAGTTGAGCATTATACTTCACGGCGTTCATCGATTGAAGACGAAAAACTACTAAGGGGGGCTTGTGGAACATCATCAACAAAAGGTATGTGGAGACTTGAAATCATCTATCACTCAAAAATCTATCTACTCTATCTCCCATTTGAGACAAAAGTCGTATAGCTATGTAGACTTCGATTATACACATTTGATATATCGAGTTGAGTTTAACTTGCTTACATATTTCTCGAAATATGTGTTGGTAAGCTTTCTTTTTAACCAAGTTCATCTTATACTCTTGACGAAAGTCAAAAGATGATCATATGAAAATCGCCTTGTAACATCTCATTTGATGTAGACTCGGAATGTTTCGTATTGATTATGTCAATTACTTGAAAATTGCTTTGATGCTAATAGTTTGTGAAAACAACTATTGTCATCCTCTAAGAATGTTTCAATGATTGAAATAGAGTTTAGAACAAATGGATTTAAGCATAGTATGTGTATTTGCATATATGTAATCCATGTCCGGGAACCATGGTATGCATACCCGTATGCGTACTGGTTGGTTTTAGAAAGTCCGGGAACCTGCACTACACCAAATGTGGGTTTTAGCAACTCAAATTCGCAACTGAAATGTAGCTGTTGCGAATTTTCAGTTGCGAATTTCTGTTGCTAAATTTTCGCAACTGCCCACCCCTGTTTCAAACTTCGCAACTGCTTAAGGTCTGTTGCTAGTCGCAACTGTTTTTTCTTTAGGCGTGCGAAAGTTGTGTGTGCCTATAAACACTTTTTACTATGAATCCACCTAGATTTTTGAATTCGCCTAAAAGGCATGACAGATGTTTCTGCCCTTTGATATTTTTTCTAACCCAACTCGATCCCATCCCTTCGGCATTTCACGCTATCTTCTTCTCCTCTTCCTTTTCTCTTTCTCTCTTCTTCTTCTGCGGAACTCCAAACCCGCCACCATTGAAATCTGTATCTTTTATTCTCTTATTCTCCTTTTCCACCTTACTTCAACTCGAGCACCACTACCACCACCTCACTGATGCCACCAAAACCCATGTTTATTTTTCTCATTCATCTTTAATCAAAAACCCTAGATTTATTCTCCTCTTTTAGTAAGCACCACCACCACATCTCTTGTTTAATCTCTACAATAGAAACCCTAGATCCAGTATTTCTATTTCTTACCTAGGGTTTAAATTTTAGAGATGAGAAAGAGATTACTTCGATTAATATACAGGAAGATGCAAATTGAAAATAAATGTAGAAAATCCTTTCGATTGATCTACATGAGGTTCATTATCAGGTTTATTTTTTCTTACAAATTCGAAATTTAGTTGGTGATGCTTTGCATAACTGAATTTTTTGATTTTTGATGTATTTGTTAGGGTTTATAAATAGAAGTTCTTTGGGTATCTGATGGTCAATTTAGTGACTGTTTGATTTGAGTTTTTATTACGCTGAAATTGGTTTGCTGTGCTGAAATGTGATTAATTGTATGTGCTGAAATATGATTAATTGTCTTCTAAGAAAGTCATTTCAGTTTTTGATTTACTGGCGTGTTTGCTTGTCTTGCCGTTGGTATTTTTCTTGGTGATTCTGAAAATTTTGCTTTAAAAGTGATGATGTTGATTGGGTATTTATAATCCGCCCTTTTCTGGAGGCATGTGTTCGAATTGGGGCTTGTGTTTTTATAATTCGTAATTGAGGTATTCACTTATAGTTTCGCAATGAGCAGTTAAAGCTGTTAAGGAATACTGGTGCCAGATTTGGGTTCGAGTAAAAACTGATAGGTATGCACTTCTTTCTTTCTCCCTATACTGATTTTCTACATTGTAGGTCACTTGCTGCACTTGTCAAGGAGCTCAGAAGGGAATCACAAACTAACCCTACTACAACACCTGCAGCTCCCACATTTCCCTGATCAGGTCTACCTTCATAAACCCTGTTATGATTCTTGGGTGAAAAACGATTGGATGATTTGTTTTTTCTTGCTCGAGTCTTTGGATTTTGTAGGTTGAGTGTTCTCAGTGATGCAAATTTGGCGAAGTCTTCGAAGCTGGTGTTTAATTCATTTTACTGTTTTTTGTAATTTGTCCTGCACATTAAAATATCTACAGGTTCATTCTTATGTTCTTTTGGTGCTGAAATCTGCAGGTTATAAGTGAACATGGAAGAATTGCAGGTAATATGACCAACTACTTTGCTATCTTTGATGTATGTTGGTTGTATCATGAAGAGCAAGAAAGCACCTGCTTAGTGTGCCTTTCTTTTTGAGTACCCATATCTTATCTTGGGTGTAGAATACTACTGGTGTTGTAATTAACAATCTTGTACATTGTTAGTCATTGACACTTTTTAGTTAATAACTCGAATATTTCATTAGCCGACAGTTGACACTTTGAAGAAAGAAGATGCAGCTCCTCTTCCTGCCCCTCATAAGCTTACCCCTCGAGATGTTTCCACTCTTTCCAACTGTAATTCTTCTTCCTTGTGATCTGTCTGGAATCAAGTAAGTTACAGATCTTTACTTTGCCTTTTTATTCTAATGTTACACATGGCAGTGGCCAATTTATTGTGGACCTAAGGACAAACCTTTAACTAATTTCATGGACCCCGATTAGTTGTATATAAGACAAAATCCAGTGTGTGGATGTCCTTAACTGATTCCTGTATATTTGTATACATGACTTGCTAATGCGCCAGCCTTGTGATGCTGATCTTGTCCACAGGAGATGCTGGGTTCTTTGGGCAAAGCTGATTGAAATTCCCAAGCGGCAAAGCTGAAATAGCAAAAGTATCAAAATGTTTGGGCGATGTGAGTTTTCTTTTCTTTTCTCATTTTATTTTTCCTTGTATGTAAATGAAAGGGTCAATGAGTATCACATCGGTGAATGTCACTTTGACCTTGCACGTTTGCTTTGCCGGGATACTGATGGTTCTCCACTTAATGTGTCTCCTCTCATTATCTCCCTTTGCTTGCACATGCATCTCTGAATTTCTTTTCCCTCTTCAATCAATTTATTGTTTTCCTGTTTTGCTTTTATGCTGTCTTGGCAGTCACTTTGACATCTTAGTTATTAGTATGTGTAAGGTGTATTACAGTCAACATTTACATGATATTTTTTCTTGGCTCACAATGGAACAGGTTGATGAAGTGTTCCAGCTTGATATGGCAAGGACTAACAGTTGGAACAAACAAACAAAAGTATTCATTTTCAACCTTTTCCCTCCAAAGTGGTCGAATCCATTCACAGAGTGATGCTGGTACACCACTCATTTGGGTTGCTGGTCATGGACAACCTCCTGCTTATTGATGATTTCCACCACTAACAACAACAACTGGGGCTCAGTAGGATCATGCTTGCAGATGTGTGGCCGTTGATGGATGGGCAGGTACTTCATGTATTTGTCTTTCAACTTTCATTTTTCTATTCAAGACATAAAATGTTAAGACTTCCTTATTGTTTGGAACATTATGTAACATTCTATTGGTATAATAGACATTATCCAAATGAAATTTTTTGTTGTCTCATGATTCTTGTAATGTTTTTCTAACTTTGTTATGTATATATGATTGATTGACTGAATGTGTTTCTAACTTTGTTGTGTATACATGATTGATTGACTGAATTAGAGGGTCATAGGGTAGTTGCTGATAAAATAAAATGGGGAATATTTGACCAGGTCAATAAAGACTTGACTTTTTTTTTGCTGTTCCGAATATTGAGCAACAGCTCATATCTGTTGCGAAATTTTTACTGCGACTTTTCAGGGTCTGTCCTCGTTGACATAGTCAATAATTCGCAACTAACAGTAAAAATTTCGCAACTGCTTATAGGCTGTTGCTACATATTTGAGTCGCGACAGCTACAAACTGTTGCGAAAACAGTTGCGACTCGAAATTCGCAACAGCGGGAGCCTGTTGCAAAACTCCATTTTTGGTGTAGTGATGGTATACAAACCGATATGCGTACTGGCGTAAGGTTCAAGTCCGGGAATTTCTGTTGAGTTTGGATGGTATGTGTACCAGTTCACGTACTGGCGAAACCCAAACTTGGTCCGGCTACTTAGGTACGCATACCTAAGTGGAATGTTCTAAAATCGGTTTGTTCATGAACTAATACATTTATATAATAAGGAATGCAATCTTTTGCAAACCATGGCTATAATGTTCATGAATTGATTCGAGTGAATAAAAAACGATTTTGCTTCAATTGTGTCTTGTATACTTCTATGAGAATATAAACAATTGAACAATTCTAGAACTAGTTTTATTTGAATCATTTGAACTAGTTATGGTTAAGATGAATAAGGTTGATATGAAAGTGTTCATATGGATAAATTCGGTTAACTATTGTTGAGCCAACAAGGTGTACACGTTTAGGTATGGTTACTCATATCTAAATGAAGGTACATTTCATTTGTGTGTAACAAGCTAAATTCGATCTAACGGTTGAAAGATATTAGCTTGAGTCTAATCAGGTTTCCATCTAACGGTGAATATTGAATGCTTTGTTACCAAGCTAACATTGATTGCAAACCCTGATTTGAAGACTATATAAAGAAGAACTCTAGCAACTGGGAAACCTAATCCCCACACCTCATGTGTTATACTAGTTGCGACTAGAGTCGATTCTCCTTTAACCTTAGGTTTTTCACGAAACCCTGTAGGTTAATGACTTAAAGACTTCATTGGGATTGTGAAGCTAGACCCAACTATTTTCTCTGTAGTTGCGTGATCTGATCTTGTTGTTTCTATCGTGATTGAGTACTATCTTCTCTAAGATTGGCTCGAGATTTAATCTCCGATAGGCAAGATAAAAACTAATCACAAACATCTTCGTCTCATCGTTTGTGATTCCGCAATATCTTGTTTCGCTACCATACGATTAAGATTATTGTGAGGTGATTGATATTTCTAGGATGTTCTTCGGGAATATAAGTCTGGTATATCAATTGGTTCCTGTTCACGTTGATTTATCAAAAGACAGAACAAAACTCATAGGTTTATCTGTGGGAAACAGATTTATCTATACAATAGACTTTTCTGTGTGAGACAGATTTGTTTACCAAGTCTTCGACTTTGGGTCGTAGAAAATCTTAGTTGTGGGTGAGATCATCTAAGGGAATCAAGTGTGTAGAGTCCTTCTTGGATTCAAAGACGTAAGGAGCGCAACTGTACCTTGATCAGTGTGAGATATGTTAGGGCTCAACTATATTCCATTCCGAAGTTAACTTGGAGTAGGCTAGTGTCTGTAGCGGCTTAATACAGTGTGGTGTTAAAATCTGGACTAGGTCCCGTGGGTTTTTTGCATTTGCAGTTTCCTCGTTAACAAAATTTATGGTGTCTGTGTTATTTCTTTTCCGCATTATATTTTGTTATATAATAGAAATATCACAGGTTGTGTGTAGTTCAATCAATTAGAGAATCCAACCTTTGGTTGTTGATTATATTGATTGACACTTGAACATTGGTCTTTGGTACCGTTCAAGTTGTTTCACATAATAATCAGGCTCACGGATTTCTATCTGTTTGATTTGTTGATTACATTGTTAAACAGAGATACAACTCTTGGATATATTTCCATTGATTGAGTCTGACTGTCTAGTTGATTCTCTTGGAATTATATTGGAGTTTGTCCATACAGATTGCTAAGCGAAATATTGGGTGTGGTTGTTAGACCCCCGCTTTTTCAATTGGTATCAGAGCAGGCAAACACGTTTAAGACCTCATAAGTCTGTGTTTGTAGCGATCTGACTATATGGACAGAGGATCTATCTCTATAAACGTACCACCAGTCTTCGATGGATCAAATTACTCATGGTGGAAAATTGATATGCGTGCCTTTCTTCAAGCGAGTGATTTTCAAACATAAGTTTATGTTGTTAATGGCTATGATCCTCCAATGGTTATAGTGGACGGTGTATCTATTGCTAAGGATATTAGTAGATATGAACCTAACGAGATTCTCGCTGCAAGGCTAAATTTTGACCGTTTTAAATTTTATCATACATGTCATTACCCCAGATCTTCAGCACCATGTGACTACGTGCACTAAGTCTAAAGATGCGTGGGATATCTTAGAACTGTATTCGAAGGGAATTCTTCTGAGAAAGAAGCTAGGCTTCAAAACCTATGTTCTGATTGGGAAAACCTTCGTATGGCTGAAGAAGATTCATTTGATGAGTTTAATCACAAAGTGTTTAAAATTGTTAATGCATCTTTTGCGTTGGGTAAGACTATTCCTGAAAAGGACACTGTGATGAAAATTTACAGATCGCTGCCAGCCAAATACGATTCTAAGAAGCATGCCATCGTTGAAGGAAATAGCCTTAACACTCTTTCCAGAAACACCTTATTTGGAAAGTTAAAGATCATTGATCATGGGCATATATCCAAATCTGGAAAGGATATTGCTTTCAAGCCACAAAAGAACACTAAATTACTTGATAAAAGTAAGAGTGTTGGCATCTCTGAAGATGATCCTTCTGAGACTGATTCATCAGATGAAGATCTTGACCAGTCAGTCTCTTTGATCATAAGACAATTTAGAGATCTTCTTTTGAAATGAAGTAAACGGTTCACCAGAGACAAACCTAAGTCATAAGTTAAACCTCGTAATCGTGTTCCTCCTAAAAATAGGGATACTGATAATACTGATGACGAGGATATGTCACAGTGCTTCAAGTGTAAAGGCTTTGGTCATTTTGCAATTGAGTGTCCAAATCGTAAAAAGTACACTGGAAACAAAGGTCTTGCTGCAACTCTTGATGAAATGTTTGATCACTATGATTCTAATGAAGATGAAAAATCAAGTGTTGCACTCTTCTGTGAAAATATTGATTTTGATAATTGTAGCAATACGCACATCAACCTCGATATTCTTCCGGGAGAAACTTCAACCACTTTGGAGGATAAAATGGATTTCTCCTTGTCTACTGGAAATTCTTCTTCTAATGTTTCAGATTCTACCGTGTTTCTAGCAGCTTGCACATCAATGACATCTGAATCATCCTCTCTATTGACATGTTCTTATTGTACTCTCAAGGGTCATGAACTCTCCAATTGCTTCAAGTACAAACATAAGATAAGACATGTCAATAAACTACAACGGAGAGAAAATCGATCCACGGTTTGCAAAGATTGAATTCCTTATTATATAAATGTTTTAGTTCATGAACAAACCGATTTTAGAAAGTAGCCTACCTAAGTATGCAAACGGGTACGCATACTTAAGTAATCTGATTGAGTTTGTTTTTCACTTTCAAACTCCTGAAGAAATTCACGGGCGTGAACTTTCTGCCAGTATACGTACGGGTACGCATACTCACCCGGATTTCCAACAACCGCCAGTACGCATACTCACCCGAATTTTCCACCAATCGCCAGTACGCGCACGGGTACGCATTCTTTGGGTTCCCGGTTTCGGACTTTTACACAAATGTGAGAACACACTATGTTTATATCCAAACATGGTTACATGTTCTAAACTTTCATTTCAATCATTGAAACTTTCTTAGAGGATGTTAAAATAGTCGTTATTCACAAATTATTTTCATCAAAGCGATTTTCAAGTTATTGAAATAATCAACATGACTTTCGTCACGAGTAAAGATGAACTTGGCCAAAGCGAAAGCTTACCAACACATATTTCGAGAAATAGATAAGCGAGATAAACTCGACTCGAGATAGAAAATATGTATAATTGAAGTCTATATAGTAATACGACTTTTGTCTCAAAATAGGAGATAAAATAGATAGACTTTCGAGTGATAGATAAGTTTAAGTATCCACATAGATTTTGTTGATGAAGTTCCACAAGTTCCCTTGAGTAGTTCTTCGTCTTCAATCGATGAACGCCGTGGAGTCTAAGGCTCAACTACACTTACTATCATAATCCGAGACTTAGCTATAAGTAAACTAGAAATCAAGACTTATAGTTTTGGCAACTAAACTTGACAACAAGCTTGAGATAGCAACGCTTGCGAGTTCGACCGAGCAGTGCTCTAACAATCTCCCCCTTTGTCAAATTTAGTGAAAAACTATCAATACATATGGATTACAAAATAAATAAACTTTTTAGCTTCTTATCCAAATGCTTGATCTCCTTGGTTCTTCAACATTAATCGAAATCTTCTTCACTTCCAAGTACTTCAATGATTCTGAACGTGTTCAACTCAGCATCATAGTTGTTGAAGATCTGTAGCTATAACAATGAGAAAACAGTTGCTCTCAATCATTGTTATACAGTGTCATAGTATCATTATACAACATCAAAGTTCAATTATATCATAACTTTGACAACAATTATGGTGATATGTATCACTCCCCCTTAGTCAATACTTCATCTCAACATGAAAACCACTCCCCCTTACATAATGATCCGTAAACCATATGTATTTGTAGTGTGACCTACACATTAATTCTCCCCCTTTTTGTCAATAAAAATTGGCAAAGGTATGGAAATTAGTGGGATCCTAATGAAATTTCCATAGAGATACTTCATGACCAAAAGAAAACAACATATCAACTTGTTTATATGCCATCATATAGACGAAGCTAAATGCATTCATCAAGAAGTTTATAAAGATATAAGATAACTCATATATTATTCCACAGCCGCACTCCCCATAAAGATTTGGAAATTAAGCACAAGTTCGATTAAGAACTCTCCCCCATAAAATGTCATTCCCGAAAGAACAACAAGAGCGACCTTACTTTCACAAGAAAAGAAGGATTTCTTTGGACATTAACAAATCACATGAAATATGAATTTGTATCCAAAAATCTCAATTAAATTAACCACAAGAGAACCCATGGTTAATTTAATCGGAAATGCTCACATAAGATAACTTACGGAGCCGCACAGTATATACATAAAGATGTAGATCAGGGAAGTTCAATACTGCGGAATAAACAAAGATTAATTCTATTTTTCATCACTATTTGCACAATGACATATAATAGACATTAATCTTTTTAAACAAAAGTTCATCCTATCTTCCATTAATATTTGCATAATGACATAATAGGCTTAACTTTTGTTTGTCAAAAGTTCATTCAATCTTTTATCAATACTTGCATACTGACATATGAAAGACTTAACTTTTGATCACGTATGGGACAATCATAGTTCACGGACGCAAACACACATATCCCATAACAAGTTGCAATATATTAAACCATAAAGATAAATACTGCAAAATCATCTTCCAAATAAACTTTAGAATTTAAATAAATAAATCTAAAAACATTGCAACATGAAAATCATTGGAAATAGCTATGTGTACTTGCAATAATTGCTATTCCAAACCCTAGTTATCCTTCTTAAAAACACAAGAAAAAAATTCTCATAAGAAGTTTCCTAGATATTATAAGAATCAAGTTTCTTTGATAACATCATACCTTTGGAAGGGTCCATCATAAAAGGTATCACTGATATCCTTGATTCTTTTGACCATAGAGACCCCATGTTCATGAGTGAGAACATTAAATTTCCGATCAACAATGCGGGAAAGATGCCTATCTTTGACACAGCCCATGATGAGCTTCTTCTGATTCTGATCAAGGTGTTTTGATTATCAAGGATTTTGTCTTGTCCATCAATAAGTTGATTTATTTGCAGTTGAAGATTTGCAAGCTCGACCCTAGAGTCATTCTGAAAAAGAATTAAATCCTTGACAGATTCTCCAATCCAGGAGTTATACTCTTTCCTTTCAATCATCTTTTTCAAGACAAGTTCTTGAACAGAACCACATCCTTTAGGGTCTTCTTCCATCTCAAGATTCACCATGTCTGTATCTTTCTCCCAAAAAATACACGAACGTTCATGGACTAGAGGTGGGAGTCCAATGGATCATAAGAAATCCAAAAGGAGAAAATACTTTCTGTTCTCAAATATCTCTCATAATTATGGCTCGATAACTAAAGGATTTAATCAGAGCAAACGAAATAAATATATTAGAAATAGGAAGGCAAGAAATGACTCATCCTCCACAAAGAAAACAGTACAATCAAACACAACACACATGGTTGTAGATGGGGGAAAACGATTTTCTAGTTTTTAGGGAAGTGAAGAGACGACCGATCGGACGAGACTCCTCAATCGAGCAAACTGCCTAACCTCACACAGATGCACTGCACGAGAGTTCTTTGAGTTCGAGAGATCAATCTGTAGGACTCCGGACTAAACCAAGTCAATGGCCGTTCCAGAGTCAATTCGGTCACAAAGAGGGAGATGGGTTGATCTGTAAGAGGGAAGCTGAGAATTGTGGGATCAATGATGATCAAGGATTGTGGATGTGTTGAAGGTTTCTGCAAGTTTGTGTAAATAAGTTTGAATGATTGAGAGAGTGTTACTCACACGATGATTCTTGGTTAGACGATGAATTGTCTGTTAAATATCTCGTGGATTTTCGGTGTCTTTTTTTCAATCATGGATTCAGAGGCTTATTTATATTATCATAATAGTGAACACATTGATCCCAGTAAGTGTAATGGTTTCTGGAGTGAAAGAGTGGGAAAGTGGGAGATCGTGGTAAAGTCAGTTCCATGTCGTTTGGAGACTTGACTGATCGTGCACCCACTACTTTGCTAACTCCTTCAACCGTTTGCACGACTTACTCACATTTCTCGTCGTGGATGAACACACGTGCCGTAGGCCTCCAAACCAAAACCCTAATTGATATCCCTCCATGTGACGTGATTGATGTCTCACGAACGTGGAGTCTGCAAGGAAGACGTGTATTAGGTCAGTTGTTGACTTTTAGACGGTGAGTCTAAGTTTTGTTCAATTGAGCATGATTGACGAATGCTCAGTGATTCATGGATTGAACATGTCTGAGACGTATAGTTCTTGAATAAATATTGATAATTGGATTAACATGATGAATATTGATGAACTGAGCAAATGTTGCTCGTGTGATGAATTGTTGGATATTGATAGTTGAACCAATATTGACGAATTGAGCAAATATTGCTCGTTTGTTGAATTATTGGTAGCGTGACCAAATAAAATATTAATTAAAATATTCGTAATTGGACCGAATATTATATAATTAATTAATATGTTGATTGCTGGATCAACATAAAATTATTAGTGTTTAAACTTGCTCAAAATCATGATTTGCAGAGCATTTCAGTTTGAAACCCTAATTTTTGATCAATTGTTCGTCAATTGATGAATTACTGAAAATAGGTCACTGAGTGAAGGAGGGACCGACCACATGGGATGATGGACGACCATGTGGTGTCATAGTGCTCGAGTAAGCATGTACCAGAGTGACCATTTGGTGAAACAATGATGATTAAATGTCGGTTTCATCATTTATTAAAATAGTGCTCGTCTGAGCATTAGGTAATAAAACCTAATTTATGGAGAAGTGAGGGACCGACCAAGAGGGCATGAAACCGGCCCTTGGTGGTCGTGGGACCAGCTGATGGTCGTTTGAGAAAATTCCAAGTTGGTTGGAAAGAGTTTGGACCCAATATGAGCAATTGAGCAAATTAGGTCAAAATTATAAGAGTGTGTGGGACCGGATCCTTGCAAGCCTTAGGGACGGCCTTGGTTGGTCAAGATAGCATGCCCGTGTCACCATAATGTCCGTGTCTCAGTCCTGAGAGTTTCGGTATTTTCTGATGCGCGTTTGAGCAATATTTTGGATTTTCAGAAAAGTTTGATCTTTGACTGAAATCCTTGATTTTGCTCGAATGAGCAAGTAGGACTTTGCTCATTTGATCAATATTTTGAGAATATTAAAATAATAATAATATTTTAATATTTTCATGAAAAGCCTAGTCTGTCATGAGACCAATTGGCTTTTCGGCTTTTTTCATGGTTTGAGCAATATTTGAGAAAATATGAAGAAACCATGATTTTTGCTCAAACGGAGGAGTTTCATGAGATGAGGGAAATAAATAATTATGAAAACAAGGATTGCAAGGTGTAGGACCGGCCATGGCTAGGGAATGGTCGTCCGGCTAGTAGTCCGGTCTCGCGACACCTTTCACTATCTTATTATTTTTCATGAAACCGTGAAAATATGGAGAAACCGTGAGTTTTGCTCAAACAAGGAAAGTTGCTTGAATGAAGGAGTTTTCATGAGTTCATGAAAAATAAGAAAATAAGAAAATAAGAAAAATAAAGGGAAGAGGCGTGGGGGACCAGCCACGGCAGCATGACCGGCCGGCCGGTGGGCCCCGGTCTCTATGCGCCTATTTTATTATTATTTTCTCTCTCCTATTTTGTGTAGGATTCCTTGTTTGTCCATATTTTCGAATGCTCGTTCGTGCATCATTGTGGAGTGCACTTGCACCATTTTCTTGGGGCTTACTCGGTGATAGTCCAGATGCCCGATTGTCGAGTAATTATTACTAATTCATGAAATTTAGTGGAGAATTATTCATGAAACGGAGTAATAATCATGAATTGTGCATCTATTACTAATCCATGAATCCAATCGGGGAATTCAGGGAACGGAGTAATGAGATAAATTGGTTATCTATTACTAATCCATGGAATCAGCCGGGGATCAGCCATGAAATGGAGTAATGAGATAAAATAGATTTTTTTTAGGAATTCAGTGGCGAATGTCACGGTAGAATTAATCTATTTTAGAATCGAGATATGAGATAGTTGAAGCATCATACTCGCTCTGAAAGGTGCATAGTCAGGGAACAACGTGCAGCGTTGGTGTCCTGAAGGCGTTTAGCCCCCTCAACAAACAATTATGTAGGAGAGCCGACTGAATCTATACACGGTCTCTCTACATAGTCAGGGAACATCGAGTGTCGCTGACGTCCTGAAGGCGTTAAGCCCTCTCAACAAACAATTATGTAGGAGGACTGCCCAATCGTTCTTCTATGTAGAGGTGGGTCTCTCTATGTAGTCAGGGAACATCGAGTATCGCCGACGTTCTGAAGGCGTTAAGCCCTCTCAACAAACAATTATGTAGGAGGACCGCCCAATTTTATTATTCTACATAGAGGTCACGATGAAATGTGTAGCATCGAACGCTCAGCTAGTGGGAGTCCTTTCGATAAACATATTCATCATGGCTCTGAGAGGAACTCGATCAGAGATCGTGAAACGGTTCAAGGATCGTAAAATATGAATTCACATGCATTCCTTAAGCCGGGTCAGAAACATGCAGTATCATGATTTTACGATTTTGACCTTTATCGAAAATCCACCATCAACAATGGTATCCAACAGTAGGCTTGAGTATCTCTCAAACATCATCCTTGTAAATCTCAAGCTACATACATAGATGAAGCTACCTAGAATTAGGTAGCGAAGTGAGATGTAATCCCACCATGACTGTTGAGAGAAGAGTTGAAAAGACCATTTTATAGTTTAGATTGAGTATTTCTTCCCTTCCTTCGACTATTTCTTATTCCAGAAAGAATCGACAAAGCCTCTTTAGGAAAATCATCAGAGGGACTTTTCTGAGGATTAAGTCTAGGACCTCTAGAAATTGGTTCTAGAGGATTAGAGGAGAGAGGTCTCCATCTTATAGACTTGGATCTAACAGATTTATTCTCATAAACACCGGGAACATGTATTTTTGTGGTGAAGTTTTCGCACCAAGAGAAGAAACAAGATCCCTGTAGAGATTTCGAGATGAGTGAACATTGAAGTCTCGTTTATGAGAGATCTGGCTTTCCGTAGGAATAAAATTCATTGTAGATGCTGTCATACAATTTACTTTGTCTATAGTAAAAAGAAGAAGATTTTGAAGATCAGAAATCTGTTTCTTTCTAGCAAAACAATGTTGAACATAGTGATTCTTTTTCCCACAGAAAGAACAGGTGCATGAAAGAGAAACATTTGAAGGAACCTGTTTTAAATTCATAGCCCTATTAGAAGACTGCAAGTTATGTAAACACTTCTTAGCAGGAACTTCCTTTGGAGAAATTTTCTTCATGTGCTGTAATTTTGTCTGAGAATTAGTGATCGGTACAGAAGAATTTCTCATTAAAACAGAGTTTTCCTTTTTCAAGGATTTGCACTGTTCCTGGGCTAGAATAAGGGATGCACCCAGTTTCTCTTTTTAAACACGAAGTCTGTATGTTTAGATCATATGAATGCGTCTCGATCAAACATTTTTCTCTAATTGAGTCTTCTTTAACAATATTCTCAAGAACACTAATCTTTTCACGTTGTAGGGTAGTTTCTTGAATTAGTTTTTCGATATTATTGGAGAAGGACTCAATGATACTATAGAGATCCCGTTCTCGACCAAGAGACTTTTCAAATTCATCAATGAGCTCAGCATGATTCTGAAAATCAATAGACTCAGTGGGGTTTTTTGAGATTATAGTGAGTTCCATTTCAGCTTCTGACAAAATGTCAAATGTCTCATTAGAGGGAATGTTATCAGAATCTGATAAAATAACCTTTCTGCCTCGGGATTCGTAAGAATCAACTAAGGAGTTATCCTTTGAGGCAATTCCAAGACATTTGGCATAATTAAAAGCTTTGGAAGACATTTTGGTATGCGTAAATGCAAGAGATGTAATTCTGTCCACAGAATTAGATTGCCACAAATACAGACTTATGAGTTCTTAAGAGTGTTTGCCTGTTCTGATACCAAGTGAAAAAGTGGGGGGTCTAACAACCTCACCCAATATTTCTCTTAGCAATCTGTATGTACTAACTCTAATATACTTTCAAGAGAATCAACTAGACAGTCAAACTCAATCTTAATAAAAAGTATATCAAAGAGTTATATCTAAATTTCTCAATTCAATCCGCAATCAAACAAATAGGAATTTGCGAGCCTGATTGAATACAAGAGAAATAACTTGAACGGTACCAAACACCAATGTTCAAGGATCAATCAATTTCAATCAACAACCAAAGGTTGGATTTACCAATTGATCGATTCAACTCACAACCTGTGACATTTCAATTATATAACAAAATATAATGCGGAAAAGAAATAACACAGACATAATAAGTTTTGTTAATGAGGAAACCGCAAATGCAGAAAACCCCCGGGGCCTAGTCCAGATTTAAACACCACACTGTATTAAGCCGCTATAGACACTAGCCTACTACAAAGATAACTTTGGTCTGGACTGTAGTTGAACCCTAATCAATCTCACACTGATTTAAGGTACAGTTGCGCTACTTACGTCTCTGATCCCAGCAGGATACTACGCACTTGATTCCCTTAGCTGATCTCACCCACAACCAAGAGTTGCTACGACCCAAAGTCGAAGACTTGAGAAACAAATCTGTCTCACACAGAAAAGTCTATTGAATAGATAAATCTGTGTCCCACAGATATACCTACGAGTTTTGTTCCGTCTTTTGATAAATTAAGGTGAACAGGAACCAATTGATAACCCGGACTTATATTCCGGAAAAACATCCTAGAATTATCAATCACCTCACAATAATCTTAATCGATTAACGAAACAAGATATTGTGGAATCACAAACGATAAGAAAAAGGTGTTTGTGACTACTTTTCTATCTTGCCTATCGGAGATATAAATCTCAAGAAAATCTTACGATTGTACTCAAACACGATAGAAACAGCAAGATCAGATCACGCAACTACAGAGAAAATAGTTGGGTCTGGCTTCACAATCCCAATGAAGTCTTTAAGTCGTTAACCTACATGGTTTTGTGAAAAACCTAAGGTTAAAGGATAATCGACTCTAGCTTGTACAACTAGTATCACACAGGATGTGTGCGGATTAGGTTTCCCAGTTGCTAGAGTTCTCCTTTATATAGATTTCAAATCATGGTTTGCAATCTAAGTTACCTTGGTAACAAAGCATTCAATATTCACCGTTAGATGAAAACCTGATTAGATTTAAGCTAATATCTTTCAACCATTAGATCGAACTTAGCTTGTTATACACAAATGAAATGTAACTTCATTTAGGTATGAGTAACCGTACCTAAACGTGTACACTTAGTCGGTTCAACAATAGTTATCCAATGGTTAGCCATATGAGTACTTTCATATCAACCTTATTCATCTTCACCATAACTAGTTCAAATGACTCAAATGAACTAGTTAGAGAGTTGTTCAATTGCTTAGATCTTATAGAAGTATACAAGACACAATCGAAGCAAAATTGGTTTTGATTCACTCGAATCGATTCATGAACATTATATCCACGGTTTGCAAAGATTACATTCCTTATTATATAAATGTTTTAATTCATGAATAAACCAATTTTAGAAAGTAACCTACCTAAGTATGCAAACGGATACGCATACTTAAGTAACCGGATTGAGTTTGTTTTTCACTTTCAAACTCCAGCATAAATTCATGGACGTGAACTTTCCGCCAGTATGCGTACGGGTACGCATACTCACCCGGATTTCCAATAACCGCCAGTACGCGTACGGGTACGCATACTCACCCGGATTTCCAACAACCGCCAGTATGCGCACGGGTACACATACTTTGGGTTCCCGGTTTTGGACTTTTACACAAATGTGAGAATACACTATGTTTATATCCAAACATGGTTACATATTCTAAACTCTCATTTCAATCATTGAAACTTTCTTAGAGGATGTTAAAATAGTTGTTATTCATAAACTATTTTCATCATAGCGATTTTCAAGTTATTGAAATAATCAACATGACTTTCGTCACGAATAAAGATGAACTCGGCCAAAGTGAAAGCTTACCAACACATATTTCGAGAAATAGATAAGCGAGATAAACTCGGCTCGAGATAGCAAATGTGTATAATTGAAGTCTATATAGCAATACGACTTTTGTCTCAAAATAGGAGATAGAATAGATAAACTTTTGAGTGATAGATAAGTTTAAGTCTCCACATACCTTTTGTTGATGAATTTCCACAAGTTCCCTTGAGTAGTTCTTCGTCTTCAATCGATGAACGTCGTGGAGTCTAAGGCTCAACTACACTTACTATCCTAATCCGAGACTTAGCTATAAGTAGACTAGAAATCAAGACTTATAGTTTTGGAAACTAAACTTGACAAACAAGCTTAAGATAGCAACGCTTGCGAGTTCGACCGAGCAATGCTCTAATACCTTCAACTTTGAAAAGAAAAAGGAAGAATGTGAGAAAACCAAGAGTTGTTCCGTCTAATCAACAAAAGTTGTCTGGGGTTCTTGAAGAGTTGAAGGAAACAAGAAAGGAGATTCAGGAAATAAAGGCTATTGTTTTTAGAACTATAGAAATTCAGAAGGCCCTGGAGTATCTCTTTTGGTCAGGAAATAAAGGCTATTGTTTTCTCCTATATGATGGCATCTAAAAAAGTTGATATGTTGTTCTCTTTTGGTCATGAAGTATCTCTATGGAAATTTCATTAGGATACCACTAATTTTCGTACCTTTGCCAATTTTTATTGACAAAAAGGGGGAGAATTAATGTGTAGTTCACACTACAAATACATATGGTTTACGGATCATTATGTAAGGGGGAGTGGTTTTCATGTGAGATGAAGTATTGACTAAGGGGGAGTGATACATATCACCATAGTATTGTTGTCAAAGTTGTGATACAATTGAACTTTGATGTTGTGTAATAATACTATGACACTGTATAACAATGATTGAGAGCAACTGTTTTCTCATTGTTATAGCTACGGATCTTCAACAACTATGATGCTGAGTTGAACACATTCAGAATCATTGGAGTACTTGGAAGTGACGAAGATTTCGAGTAATGTTGAAGAACCAAGGAGATCAAGCATTTGGATGAGAAGCTACAAAGTTTATTTATTTTGTAATCCATATGTATTGATAGTTTTGTCACTAAACTTGACAAAGGGGGAAATTATTAGAGCACTGCTCGGTCGAACTCGCAAGCGTTGCTATCTCAAGCTTGTTAACAAGTTTAGTTGCCAAAACTATAAGTCTTGATTTCTAGTCTACTTATAGCTAAGTCTCGGATTAGGATAAAAAGTGTAGTTGAGCATTAGACTTCACGACGTTCATCGATTGAAGACGAAGAACTACTAAGGGGAGCTTCTGGAATTTCATCAACAAAAGGTATGTGGAGACTTGAACTCATCTATCACTCAAAAGTCTATCTACTCTATCTCCTATTTGAGACAAAAGTCGTATAGCTATATAGACTTCGATTATACACATTTGATATTTCGAGCTGAGTTTAACTCTCTTACATATTTATCGAAATATGTGTTTGTAAGCTTTCGCTTTAACCAAGTTCATCTTATACTCTTGACGAAAGTCAAAAGATGATCATATGAAAATCACCTTGTAACATCTCATTTGATGTAGACTCGGAATGTTCGTATTGATTATGTCAATTACTTGAAAATGGCTTTAATGCTAATAGTTTGTGAAAACAACTATTGCCATCCTCTAAGAATGTTTCAATGATTGAAATAGAGTTTAGAACAAATGGATTTAAGCATAGTATGTGTACTTGCATATATGTAATCCATGTCTGGGAACCATGGTATGCATACCCGTATGCGTACTGGTTGGTTTGAGAAAGTCCGGGAACCTGGTATACAAACCGGTACGCGTACTGGCGTAAGGTTCAGGTCCGGGAATTTCTGCTGAGTTTGGATGGTATGCGTTCCAGTTCGCGTATTGGCAAAACCCAAACTTGGTCCGGCTACTTAGGTACGCATACCCGTACACATACCTAAGTGGAATGTTCTAAAATCGGTTTGTTCATGAACTAATACATTTATATAATAAGGAATGCAATCTTTTGCAAACCGTGGCTACAATGTTCATGACTTGATTCGAGTGAATCAAAATCGACTTTGCTTCAATTGTGTCTTGTATACTTCTATGAGAATATAAACAATTGAACAACTCTAGAACTAGTTTCATTTGAGTCATTTGAACTAGTTATGGTTAAGATTATTAAGGTTGATATGAAAGTGTTCATATGGATAACTTCGGTTAACTATTGTTGATCCAACAAGGTGTACACGTTTAGGTACGGTTACTCATATCTAAATGAAGGTACATTTCATTTGTGTGTAACAAGCTAAGTTCAATATAACGGTTGAAAGATATTAGCTTGAGTTTAATCAGGTTTCCATCTAACGGTGAATATTGAATGCTTTGTTACCAAGGTAACATTAATTGCAAACCATGATTTGAAGACTATATAAAGGAGAACTCTAGCAACTGGGAAACCTAATCCCCACACCTCCTGTGTGATACTAGTGGTGACTAGAGTCGATTCTCCTTTAACCTTAGGTTTTTCATGAAACCCTGTAGGTTAACGACTTAAAGACTTCATTGGGATTGTGAAGCCAGACCCTACTATTTTTTCTGTAGTTGCGTGATCTGATCTTGCTGTTTCTATCGTGATTGAGTACTATCTTCTCTAAGATTGGCTCGAGATTTAATCTCCGATAGGCAAGATAAAAACTAATCACAAACATCTTCGTCTCATCGTTTATGATTCCACAGTATCTTGTTTCGCTACCATACGATTAAGATTATTGTGAGGTGATTGATATTTCTAGGATGTTCTTCGGGAATATAAATCCGATGTATCAATTGGTTCCTGTTCACCTTGATTTATCAAAAGAAAGAACAAAACTCATAGGTTAACTTGTGGGAAACAGATTTATCTATACAATAGACTTTTCTGTATGAGACAAATTTGTTTATCAAGTCTTCTACTTTGGGTCGTAGCAACTCTTAGTTGTGGGTGGGATCATCTAAGGGAATCAAGTGCGTAGAGTCCTGTTGGGATTCAGAGACGTAAGGAGCGCAATTGTACCTTAATCAGTGTGAGATTGGTTAGGGATCAACTACATTCCAGTCCGAAGTTAACTTGTAGTAGGCTAGAGTCTGTAGCGGCTTAATACAGTGTGGTGTTCAAATCTGGACTAGGTCCCGGGGTTTTTCTGCATTTGCGGTTTCCTCGTTAACAAAATTTCTGGTGTCTGTGTTATTTCTTTTCCGCATTATATTTTCTATGTAATTGAAATATCACAGGTTGTGCGTAGTTCAATCAATTAGATAATCCAACCTTTGGTTGTTGATATAAATTGATTGACACTTGAACATTGGTCTTTGGTACCGTTCAAGTTGTTTCACATAATAATCAGGCTCGCGGATTTCTATCTGTTTGATTTGCTGATTGCATTGTGAAACAGAGATACAATTCTTAGATATATTTCCATTGATTGAGTCTGACTGTCTAGTTGATTCTCTTGGAATTATATTGGAGTTTGTCCATACAGATTGCCTAAACGAAATATTGAGTGAGGTTGTTAAACCCCCGCTTTTTCAGTTCATAAACCTATCCGTTGGACCTCTTATTCCACGATCATTAGTAGCTCTGGGAGTTGATTCAAATCCTTCCATATGATTATATGCAAACTTTGTTTGAGCACGATAATGCGATCCCTCATTAACCAAATGTTCAAAGTTTTGTCGTTTTATTGCTTCTGATCGTACATCGTTTATGTTGTTGAGTTAATATCTCTTGTTTAACTTCTGGAGGTACATTAAGACATGCAGCGAATCCCTTATGCTTATGTCATATGTAACTTTTGAACCCCACTAATCCGTCCTGAAATTCCATATGACAGAACTTGCACATTCACATATGAAACATGTCTTCTTATAATAAGTGGACCTTCAACTTCAGTACCATATTTCCAAGCTGGATCTTTCTTTATGGATTTCTTAGCTTGGGTAGGCAAGCTAGCCATTGCATATCAGAAGAATAAAAGTGTAAAATAACAGAAGAGGAAGAAAAAATTGTAGAACAAAAGATGAAACATTTGGAGTCTTTAAATAGTTGGCTTGTTCAAAGTTAATAAAAGTTTCTAGGGTTCTTTTTTATATATATTATTAAAATAAAAAGGAAACGTCGCACTTGTATCCCTTTGTTTTTGTTTTCCTAAAATATATGACCTAATTATGAAGCAAACGTTTTGAAGCGTTTTTATGTTGAAATGCTAAAAAATGTGCATCAATACGCACTTCAAAGCTCTTTTTGAAGAATTGATCGTAAAACTTATTGTTATTCCACGGTTAGTGATGAATATATTTCACGAAGGATAAGAAAAAAAATGCTAACTGATTATATTTGGTAACGGCGAAGGACTCCCTAATTATTTTTCTTTTTATTGATTTTTTAGTTTTTGTGAATGTTTTGCTAATCTGAATAACATCTCAATTACATAGCTCTTTGTGGGAACGACTCGTATTATTAATATATAGAAAAAAATGATTTAATTTGTGGTGCTTACGACAGTCCTGCAAGCATCAATCTATTATAAATATAATAAGAAAACAAATACTGGGAAAATAAGAAGGTAAAGAGAACTAAGACGAGAAAAGTTGGGATTAGTGCAAATGAAGAAATCCACTATGGTACGTCAAAGCAAAGAAGAAAGAAGGATATTCGTCTCTAAAGGTAGCTCCTGCCTAGATGCAGTGAAATTCAAAAGTGACAAACCGAAAACTATGTAGGCGCTCGTAGAAAAAAACATTCTTTACGGGTAGTTGCTTGCTCAATAGATAGAATCCCTCCTTTACGATTACAATATACTTTTTTAATACAAAAAAACCTTAAAGAACGGCTCTACCACGTCTATAAGAGCTTATCCAATGAAATGTATGTGAAGATAAATGTCTAAATCCACATAAAATAGACATTCATTTTCCTAAAATTCTTCTCCAACTCCAACTTCTTGAATCAATGTGAAGATAACATGGTTTATTTTTTTAGACATTGTCAAGGTAATGTTTAGTTGTAGACATTCACCTTGACAATGTAAAGCTATCATAGTAAACTTTTACTTAACTAAAATTAATTCCAATATAATAAATAACCATTTTTAGCTCTAATAAAATCTTAAAATTATTAAAAATAAAATTAACAGTTAATAAAAAAATGATCACAAACAATACCGTTGGATATGAATAACTTTTTCCACTCAAATTCAAGGAAAAATTGGAATGATGGATGTCTTGTTTGTGTTACTACCTAGGAAATACATATAACAACCATTGGAGAAGCTCTAAGATCAGATGCAAATCGCATACCCCGAGGATATACGGAGCTATGTGAAACTAGAGAATGGATCTTCCCTCCCGTAAATGTTTTGTATTTTGTTAAGTATCCATTATGTTTAGCACTATTTGTAAGAACTAATTTACCCCTCAATTTTATTTTTTAATCCAGCCCCCATGTTTAAAATTTCATTAAATATAAGTTGTTTAACACTATTTATAATAAAAAATTATTATAACCTAAAAATTATTATAACCCCCTTAGTTTAGAAAAATAATTTTATTTAAATAAAACACGACTAAATGTCGGTAGAATCATATAAAGATTTGGTTGGTAACCTAGCAACAAGCTGAGCACCAACACCTTTTTGAATAACAACCCCTAATCTATAAAAAAAAAAATATTACCTACACCGCTATCGACATCGTTACTGACTAGACAGTTCTTTAATCTCTTAAAAAAACACAAAGTATCCTCACCTAGTTCTCCCAACGTGGTAAAGGCTAGGACACCCAAACCATATCCATGCGAAACACATTGATCTAAGTATTTAAAAACCCTTTGTTTATTTTTAAATTTAAATTTCGGCCTTCAAATTTAAAATTCCTAGGATTATTCGTGCCATACCCTGAATGCTGAATGTGAATGGAAAAGCCTTGATGGTGGAACCTATGGAATCTATGGATGCTAAGCCTTCTTCTTCTCACGACCTTGTAAGTCTTTTTGAACTTTTAACTATTTCTTTTAGCTTACTGTGTCTTTGGTTTTTATTTTCTTGAGTTTATTTAGAACAATGAAGTTTCTATGCTGGAATATGAATGGTCGCTGCTCTGATAAAAAGTGGTTGCATTTATTAAATATTTTTAGAAAGAACAAACTTGATGCAATTTGTCTTATTGAAACTATGGTAGATATAGACACGGTTAAAAAAATTACTCATCACCTCCCTTATGATGCTTGGTTTATTATTCCTGCTGTTGGTAAATCGGGTGGAATAGCTTTTGGATATTTTGCTAAATCTAATATAGAAATTATTAGCAGTTCCAATACATGTGTGATATTACTCCGGTAATTAAAAATTGTATTGTGTCCATTATATATGGTGCTCTTACTACTTCTGGTATGAGGAATCACTAGAACATCCTCCGTCAAATGAATGAAACAAACTCTAGACCTTGGTTAATGTTAGGAGAATTTAATTTCATCTTGCAAGCCTCGGAAAAACAGGGTGGAAATAAGGATTGTTCTTTTCCTCCAGATTTCATTAGGAATAAGCTGTTTGATATGAATATGAATGAAGTGTATGCTTTTGGTAATCCTTTTACTTGGTGCAATACGAGATTTAAAAATCCCGCATAACTAATTTTTGAAAAATTAGATAGAGGTTTTGTTAATGATGATTGGTTCTCAGTGCTGCCACAAACTCGTATTACTAATCTGGCAAGGGTTTATTCGGATCATAGCCCGATTCTGCTTAAATGTTTTCATTTCGAACAACATCTAAATATTTCGTATAAATTCTTTAAATGCTGGCAATTAAATCCTGATTTCAAGGGTGTTCTCACTAATGCTTGGTCTAAGAATGTTAAAGGTTCTCCTAGTTTTGTTGTGGATGGTAAACTTAAAAATCTCAAGCATGATCTCAGTAGATTAAACTCTAAAATTGAAAAGCTTCAAAGTTTGTCGTATTCTCCGTCTATAGGAATTTTCATTCTAAATTATTCTAAGCAACTTGACTATTGGTATGAAATAGAAAATTGTTTTTATAAACAAAAAGCTAGGATCGATTATTTCACTCAATATGATAGAAATACTCGTTTTTTCCATAACAATATGAAGCTTAGAAATATGTATAATACTATGCATACTATTAAAGATGATCCGGGGAATTGGATTGAAGTTAGAGAACAAAGTAGTTGCTCACTTTTCAAATCACTTTAGGAAATTTTTTACTTCTTCTAACCCTAGTAATGCTGACATTGAAGTTGCTTTGTGTAATCTCCAACCTGTGGTCACTGAAGATATGAATAGGTTGTTAGTTGATATTCCTAGTGTTGAAGAGATTTTTAATACTATTAAGAATATGGATCCTTGGAAATCTCCGGGTCCTGATGGTTATCCAGCTGGTTTCTTTCGAGACAACTGGAATGAGATTTCTTCTGAAGTAATCTTGCATGTTCAGAATTTTTTTAAGACCAAATTCCTTCTTAAACAAATGAATCACTCTTTCATTTCTTTGATTCCTAAAGTTAATAGCCCGACGGCAAATGATTTTAGGCCAATCAGTTTGTCAAATACTACTTATAAAATCATTTCAAAAAATTTAGCAAATCGTCTTAAACCTTTGCTAAATACTATTATTTCTCCTTATCAATCAGCATTTATAACTGGTAGATAAATTCATGATAATATAATTATTACTCAGTGGATTCTGCATTTTTTTTAAAAGTAAAGAATGGTTTTATGGCTATTAAGTTAGATCTATCTAAGGCTTTCGATAGGTTGGAATGGAATTTCATTGTTTCTGTTTTTAGAAGGCTTGGTTTCTCAGAAGATTGGTGTCAAATCAATTTTCAGTGCATTAGCACTACATCTTACTCAGTGCTGGTGAATGGCTCTCCAGGTGAGATGTTTTTTCCCTTTAGAGGTATCAGACAAGTTGACTGTCTCTCGCCATATATATTTATTTTGTGCATGAAGCTTTGTCTCAACTTCTCATAAAAGCTGAACATGATAACCTTATTCAAGGTTTTAGGATTTCAAATGATAGTCCCTCTATATCGCATCTTTTTTTCGTTGACGACTGCATGTTATTTTCTAAAGCATCTCTGACCTATGCTAAAAATCTCATGAAAATCATTGAAGTTTTTGCTAAGGCTTCTGGTCAAGCCATAAATTTTGAAAAATCAGGTCTCATTACTAGTGAAAAAACTCATCATAGACACATTAAGTTGTTAGCTAAATGCCTTAAAATCAAGTTTCTAAGTAATTATGAAAAGTATTTAGGAACCCCTTTGTTTGTTAATAGAGATAAGATCAAATCTTTTGAATTTATTATTGAAAATTTTAATTCTAGATTGAGCTCTTGTAAAAAGAACTAATCTAAATATAGCGGGTAGAACTGTGGTAACTAAATATGTGCTTTCTAGTCTGGCTGTTTATCAAATGTCTTGTTTTCCTCTTCCAAAAAAGATCACTCCCAATATTGATTCTGTTCAAAGGACTTTTTGGTGGTCTAAGAAAGATCCTAGACACGCGGCTTATTTTCGTTCATGGGACGATATTGGTAAGTCCAAATTATGTGGGGGTCTTGGCATTAGAAATTCTTATGTTACCAACAGGGTCTTTATTAGCAAGTTAGGATGGAGATTACTTTAATACCCAAATCAGTTAGTTAGTATCTTCTTAAAAGACAAGTACTATCCTAATCAGAATCTTTTGGAAATTGATAAAGCTGCAGACACTTCCTCTTGGATTTGGAAGGGTATAGTTAAGAGTTTAAGTTTCATAAGAAATATTATAATTATAAAAATAAATGATGGTGCTTCTACTATATTTGGAATGATAATTGGTTACCGTATGCAACTTCTCCTCCTGTTTCTAATCACCCTAACTATAATGATTATAATCTGGTCAAGGATCTTATAGATGTTAATAACAATTGCTGGAATGTGAATTTATTAAATGATTTATTTTCTCCAGAAGATGTTGTTAGAATCAGATCGATTAAAATTAATCTGAATGTAAGTTATAGAATTATGTGGGCACATACTCATAATGGTAAATTTACGATTAAATCGGCTTATAAGGCTTTCATAAATGAACGTAGTTCTGTTGATGAGGCTTCTTTCTGGAGAAAGGTTTGGTCTTTGGAGTGTCTGCCCAAGATAAAAAAAATTATGTGGATTTTTTTTTTCTCATATGCTTCGGGTGAATTATCTTCTTAAGGTTTATAATTTTGCTATTGATGATATTTGTCCTCTATGCAAGAATGATGTGGAATCGGTTTTGCATTTACTTATTAAATGTCCTATTGCTTCACATATTTGGTTCGGCTTATCTTTCCAACATTAGATTGTTTCTGATCTTCAAAGTATTGATGATTACTTTTTATCGTGGTATGAGAATGGTTTGGGTGTCTCCCCTTATGGGGTTAACTGGCCAAGTATAGCCGCTGTTATAATGTGGTGTATTTGGAACCTGAGGTGTGATGTGATTTTTAGGAATTCTGGTATAGATATGAATAAAGTTATTCTTGAAGTTAAAAGAATGATAAACTCGTATATAAAACCTAATTTACCTGTTCAAGTCAGTAGGATGGAGAAAAAGTTTTGCAGAAATGAAGTGAATAGGTTCACAGTAAAGTTGGGAAACTAAGGTTTTCGGTATCAAATTGCAGAATCGGCTTTCATCAAACTTTTGATTATAAAGAAATTAGAAAGAGAATATCAGCAAGATCTCTGGATCTAACTACAACTTCCATGGTCGATGATTTTAGAAGTTCATTTTTTCCTCTCTTTGATAATCACGATCCACAATCACAGGGGAGAAACTATTATTCTTGTTGGTATATTGAAGATGAAGACGAAGATGAGAGATCTAAAATTGTTTTACTGGTGACGTGTGTAACACCTGTATTATCATTTAATGCCACGCCCCCACGCTACCTCGGCTCGTGAGTATATAGCGATGCGCCTAGCGCGGTCGATCTTTCAATGGTTTTGTAAAAGCTTTTTCGTCGACAACCACAACAATGACTGCAATGACCACGAAAACTGCGATGACCACGAAAAAGATGAAGCATGTTAGCTATAACTATGAGAATTCAATACTGTGCGACATACTGAGCAGACTACCATTGAAATCGCTTATGCATTTCAAATGCGTAAGCAAATCTTGGCAATCCTTAATTGAAAAAGATCAGTGCTTGGTTGAATTACACCATAGGCGCCAATCACAGGTAAGTCCACGTCTCTTCATGATTCTTTTCCCGATACTTTTGAGAGTCCCCATTAAATTTGAGAGTTTCTGGACAACAAACTTGTTCATGGACACAAACAAAGAAAAACAACAACAAAAACAACCATTCAAGCCATATCGAGTAAAGTTGATTTGTCGGCTTGTAAGCAAGTAAAAAGACTCATTAACGGTATGATTTGTTTATTCGACCAAAGAGAAGGTAAAATCCGTATAGGTGATGATTATGAAGATCATGCAGCTTGTCTATACAATGTCATCACCCAAGAAGTAGCACCCTGGATCAGATCAACTTATTTAACACGAGTAAAGCGACGGATTAACATATTGAAAGCAAATGTATCTCGTATTTATGAATTTGGATTTGATCCTAACACCAAAGAATACAAAGTGATTTGTATGTGGTGTATAGCTGGAAATGATCTTCGGAAATTTAAAGGATGTGGGGAGTATAGAATTCCAGGAAACAACATAGGGTACAAGAGGTATTACAGTATGTGCGAAATCTTGACTATAAGCAAGGACACTGCATGGAGAAGGATCGATAAGATACCCTCGTCATCTTGTATAGGAAAACATGGTTCTGTTTATGTGAATGCTTCCATATATTGGATGTGTTCTGACGATGTTCGTTACATACTAGTGGCGTTTGATGTTGGAAGTGAGGAGTACATAGTTATTCCAGACCTTGGTTTTATTGGCAACTACGAATGTATTTGGATGACAGATTCTAATTCCGATCATATACATCTTATGGAAATGGATGGGCATCTAGCTATACAAAAGAACACAGGTAATCATACTGTCAACCTGTGGATACTTGATGATGACTGCGAAAAAAACATTAATACCATAAATAGTATGAACATCCGTTGGACTAAAGAGATTATAACGTTACCTCTTCACTGGAGATGTCAAAACATTCGGTTTCATGCCATCGTGGGAACTGGGTACTTAATCTTAGAAGGCACTTTTGCTGCTGAACCACAACCTCTTATTATTCATTCTTACAACAGGAAGAAAAGACTTTAGGCTAGATTATAATTACTGGTGATGGAAGTCCCTCATCCTCCTTGGGTGGATATATTGGTCATCCCTTAAGCATGTTTGCACCTTATGTTGAAAGTCTTTTGACCCTTCACAAGAGTTACAGGCCAGCAATGGAGGCACATGACTCGAGCGCAGCCAAGAGAGCATGTCGACTTTCTTATAACATATAATGTATTCGTATGTTTTAGATTTTTATTTACACATTTAGGTAATGAAATTATTAATTTTTTATGAATGAATCAAGTTCTCTTTAACTGACCTATTCTATTTCTAGATCTACCAATAAGCCAAGAAATATTTTGTAATTTTTTGTATTTTTTGGTATTTGGTGATATCTCCAAGAGTATAATAAGGACCTAATAGCTTCTCTCAAACTATCTCATTCATCTCTTTTTTCTGGTCATCCGTGTTTTCACCACTACGATACTCGATCAAACTCGCATAACCTTGGAGAAAGGCAGATGTGTTAATTCTAGGAATATATTTTTATTATTTTATTGTAAGAATATATATTATTATTGTGAAAGGCCGATTAATATTTGAGAAATTATTTTGTTAGTAATAATGATATTTATCTATCTTTTGTTAGAAAACATTTTCTTTTATTGAAATGAAAAGGTTCTAAAAAAACAAATTATATTATGAAAAAACCGAATATACGAAGATAACGAAATTTAAATAAACTAATATTAAAAGTTACTCTTAATACTCTCTGTTACCCAATAATTTTTATTACAAAATTAAAAATTATTGAAAAATAAATCATGTAATTAACCAGCAGAAGCAGAAAGAAGGATGGAAAATACAGATAGAGCTCCAGTTTCGTGATAGAGTGTTCTTTACGATATTCATTTTTCCACGCATTTATTAGACGTGTTAACCAATCATTTTCGGACTCCTTTTTTCAACTTCACCCTCAGGCTCATTTGTACCCTCGTCTCTATTCGTGGAAGACGCATTCTGTTTCTTGTGACGTAACTTTTGTATGATCTTTTCTTTTAATGCTTTCAAGAATTCAAGATCGATATCTTAATGTTATTATACAATCATGTCGACTCAATGACGAAACCATGCGTATCTGAAGGGTGCTCTCTCAAATTTATTTTTTCAAAGGTAATTTTGGAAAATAAAAAATGGCCCCTTCCTTTAGAAATATGATCTTTAGTTCATTATACTGTTTAGTCCACTTAGATTTTCAATCTTATTTCGTTAACGCGTGTCGCTCGTGATATTTTAACTGAGAAAACCACTAAGAAATTTACGTAAAATTTATGGATCTTTAAAAGAGGTAATGTAAACTAACAATCTTATTTGGGGAAGAAGTACAAAATCTATCGGTATGCAACTCAAGGAGGGGTACGAACTTCTCTTTATATTCTTGTCCTGCCACGACTCTAATCTATCTACAAGACCGAACTTTCCAGTAACTCGTGTGTGCGTGCTTGTTGGCACAATAAGTCTTAAACAAAAAAAATGTAGAGAAGACGATCTCCCCCACGTATATATGCGTATCTGGTTTTTTGTTTTTTGTCTTTCGATAAACAAGGAACCTTTTCATTAATGTAAATTCGAGGTTACAATGAGTTTAAGATCGAAAATAAGAGTAAGAGAATATAAAGTAACACGAACATTCTGCAAAAGTACAATACCGAGAAATCCGACAAGAGAAAGATAAGGATTATAGAGTAAGACAAATACAAGTATGAATAAGATCCGATTAAATCGGAGGAAGAATGGTTTTTCTCGGAATTAAATCCCAACCATTCAGTTTTTTTTTTCTTCTTTAGAAAGATGTGCTCCAAAAATAGGAGTGATTTGCTCAAACCACTTGTAACTAGTGATGAAGCTTCCATCGTCAAAGAAATCACCGATGAAGATTCCGTCTGCGAATAAGTTGATGATGAAGATTCTATCGCTAGAGACAACAAAGATGAATATTTCGTCATTAGAGAGCATAATTATTGACCTTAAAACCTAACCCAATAACCAAGAATCGTCATTGAAGCGTAGATAAACCTCAAAAGAGTAGATAAAACTACCATAATGGTGTAGATAAGTAGGAAACATTACAATAACTAAACTAAAACTACTAACTAACCTATAAAATAAGAAATATGCTCAGATCCAGTCCAAAATGGACCAGATCTACATATATTTGTATCTAGCAAGCATATAATTAACAATCAGAGGGAATTAAAAAAAACCCACCATATGTCTGAAGTATGTTGATTCCAGCGATCTAACTAAAGTTATAAGTTACTAGATATAAAACGCTCGATAACACTCATGCTTGTTGCATACTCGAGTAATCACGTCGAAGGTCCTTGGAAATTTTGTTTTTGTATGATAACTTTACTCTTATCGAAGCGGCTAACGACATTTCTTATACCATACCTTGGACAAAATTTTCTATTATAAATGATTGTAAACATAGGTTCTAAGTTTTCCAAAAATCTCTTCATACGTATATAAATAGAACAAAAAGGAAGTGTGGCAAATACTTTAACGAAGTATGCTGGGAAAAACACTGTAGTTTGAAGAATGGGTTCAGTTTCCTCCTGATATTATTTCAGGATTAACCTGTTCAACTATGTAATGTTTTCTCTGCTATATTGGTTAATTTCAGAAGAAGAAAAAGAAAGATCATATGTACAGTTTTACCCTTTCTTCTATTACGGAATCAGTACCTTTTATTGGAAAAACAAAATGGTGACTGTTTCTCGCCTTAAAATAACCAAGTTCATAAGAAAAGGATTTCACTCGTTCTTTTGGATTTTCAAAATCATTTCCGAAACATAAGAAAAAACAAACATGAGAATGGAGATATTTTTTCTAGCAGTAAGAGTTTTTTTGAAGTATATGAAGCATTTCAGATGTAATCACTTCGTTTCTTCCTTCTCTTCTCACGAATATTTTATTCTAGAAGTAAGAGTTTTTTGAAGTACATGAAGCATTTTCAGATGACTAACCAATATTTTAGAAAGTATTTTATAGGTGGCATTGCAGAAGCCTATAGGTCTGAATTGGGTTGGTTTTAATGGATGGCCAACCTTTGATATTAGAATTAAGTCAGTGTGGTTCATGAGACGGTGAAAGTTAAGATAATCGAAAAAGTTGTGAGCCATAGATATCAACTGAGAGCAGGTCGTTCCCCAGAATACCTTGAAGGACTTACTGGTGTAGCCATCTGGCTTAGGATCACTTTCAGAATTTATGGAGAAGAGCGTTTGTTTGATTTCCACTGGGGTTACCTCTTCAGTAAGTAGGGTCATTTGTATGGGTGTTAATCTGAGAGTGATTGCCGAAAAGGTCTTCATCTATAACCGTGGGTGGAGCTGTGTATTACTCAGTTAATGGTCAAGATGAGCTAAATCACTCGTCTTTATTATTGACCCAGTTGTTCTGCAAGTCTTAAAGTTGTTGTATATTGTTACAGCCTCGGTGGATGGTTTCTTTAGTGTGGAAGAAGGTGGTATTGTTGTCGCCCGATTGAAGCCAATAAATTCTGGATCTTTGATGCCAATATGTTGCGTGACACTATAACAAGTTCATGTGGTTACTTCTTAGTTGCCTTTCTTGAGCTAACTGATATTTTAATTTATTTTCAGATTGGATAGCACACTAATGTTGAGCAGATTTTATCTAAGTTTCCGATTTCTTGATCATGATATGGAGATGGCCAAAAGTTTCTTTAGTCCATTCCGATAGAGATTGACTGGTTGTGATGAGTTTTAGTTGAAGGTCCAGGGTATATTCGTTATCGTGTTGTTGCATCCGAGCGAGTCTAATACCTGTTTGAGTTGTAGGTGAGTGAGACAAAGATGTTTGAACTTGTAATTTTTTATATAGTTGCTAGTCTATTTCCTTTTCTTGTCGTAATATTGGGGCATGATAAGAAGCTATTCTTGTAATATGAGTAACAACAATTAACATACTTATTTTCGGTGCGCCAATGTGGGTTGCTAGAGCTCTATCTAGTCTCTCCTGAATATTATGATACCCCAGTTGCTTGTTTATCCAAGTGAAGGGGTCACCTTTGGAACCCAAGTCTATAAACTCATCTGATCAATCATTGTGAGGAGCGGTTAAGACTGAGCATAAGTTACATGTCATCCTCTTTTTTTTTATGGTTGATCAAGAATATGATTGAAATCTCCCAACAAAACACATGGAGTAGTTTGGCTGATGTTGAGGAAGATAATAAAGTCATTGGTGGGGTAACCAATGCATGAATATAACTTTATGATTAGGTAAAACTTGAAGATTTTGATGTCATTAAATAGTTGCTCGTTTATGATTGTTATATAATTTTCACGTTCACTCATAGCTAATTTTCAATAAGATTAAGGAGGATATTTGGAGTGAGATGCGTGGTAATGTTAGTATGTTGGTGATGCTTGGATATAGTCGGCGCTTTCTACATGTGATTATGGAACAAAATGGACAATGGAAATTCAGTTGTTCACTTCGAGATTATGTGTCGAACAAACAACTGTTCTTTCCTTAGATCAACCTATATGCTTCAACATCTAGTATAACCTGATCCAATTTCCTTTTCTTATTTTTTCTTTTTTCTTAAATTGAATCAGATTTGATGAAAATCATTGTTTTCTTTTTTGATTTATTAGGCGGACTTAGAGGTGTAAACTTTGTCGTTCCAGCAAGGACACAGCCAGCACAACCTGTGAGTTAGCCGAGCACGGCACAATACTTTAGCTTAATGTGATGTGCTGGGCCAGGATAATAGCACAGTGGCACGGATAAGCACGTGACATAGCACGACACAACACGCTAACAAAGCACGTCATAACATGTATAAAATACTACACAATACGGTACAATACAACACTTTTTTTTTTGTATATTTCACAAAAGAGTATTTATTCTAACTATTTTTTGACATTCTATCTTCGTTTTGTCGAATTATTTCAATAACAACACATATAATATCTAAATATGTTATTTATATTTTTTTTGAAAAATGTAAAATAAATGTGCCAGGCACAGCACAACACGCTCTTAGGCACGGCGCGCCTTATTTTCTGGCACGATACGTATCACGGCGGGCTTGCCTCTTAATGGGATGTGCTGGACTGTGCCGCCACGTTTTACCGTGGACTTATCAATTTGTCAAGAGGCGATTCTATAAATCATAATGAAACAATAAAAGAAGGCTTGAAATGTGTTTGTATTATCATGGAATTTAGTAGTCAATTCAGCGATGAAAATCTCGGTAGATGATGAATTTCGATTTTGAATTTTGTTTAGTCCATCATAATTTATTGTAGATTTAGTTGATGATTTGTTACCACTGATCCTGATTTTCACAAATAAATTTAGTTGGATCATTTTTTATCATCTATGCTTTTGGTTATTTAGTTAACTTTCGATGCAAATGTGATATACAAAACTATGTTAAATTAATAGGAACATATTATGTGATGGAACTTCTAAATTCTCACAATTACAAACGATAATATCGATCCATTGATTTTGACTGTTTTGAATCACCTTTTTTTTTACCGGTCCAGTGTTTATAGATTCGTTTTTTTTTTTTTTGCTTCACGTTGTTGGATTTGATAATTTTGAGTTAGTGAATAGTTTCTCGTTTGTAATTGTTATGTAACTTTCCCATTCATCATAGCTAATTTTCAACAAGATTGAGGAGGATATTTGGACTGAGATGCGTAGTAATGTTAATATGTTGGCGATGCTTGGATCTAGTCCGTGTTTTCTGCATGTGATTATGAAACAAAATAGAGAATACAAATTCGGTTGTTCACTTCGGGTTTCTGTGTCGACCAAACAAGTGTTTTCCTTGTATCAACCTCTATACTTCAGCATCTGGTATAATCTGATTCAATTTCCTTATATCGTTTTCAAATGTTTTTTATGAATTGAATTAGATTTTATGAAAATTGTTGAATTCCTTTTTGATTTACTAGGTGGAATTGTCAATTTTTTAAGAAGCAATTTCGTAAATCATAGTGAAACAGTTCAAAATGTTTTGGATTATCACTGAATATAGCAGGTAATTCAGCAATGAAAATATCGGTAGTTGATGAATTTTGCTTTTGAATTTTGCTTTATATATGTAATTTTCTATCATAATTCATTGTAGATTTTGTTAATGATTTGTTACCACTGCTCCTGATTTTCAAAAATAAATTTAGTTGGTTCATTTTTTGTCATCTATGCTTTAGTGATTTAGCTAACTTACAATTGCAAATGTGATATACCTAAAGTATATTATAAAATTAATTGGAACATATTATGTGGTAGAACTTCTGAGTTCTCACAATCAGAAATAATTATATCGACCCGTTGATTTTGATTGTTTTGAATCACTTTTTTTCTCCAGTCTACTGTTTATAGATTAATCTTTTTTATTTTTTTGGTTCTTTCTCGCGGTTGTAATTGAATTTTTTGAGTTAGTAAATAGTTACTCATTTGTGATTGTTATGTAATTTTCATATTCCTCAATTATCTAATTTTGAAAAGGATTGAAGAACATATTTGAACCGAAATGTGTGGTGATACTACTTTCTTGTTATTGGTTTCCTTATCTGATTATGGAAGAAATTAATCTGTGGTGATGCTTGATAACTCGCTACAACTCGCTTCAGGTATTAACTTAGATACAAATTTTCTTTATTATATTCGATTTTTTTATCTTCTCAGTGAGACAATTATTCTTATGACTCTAGAATTATGAGTCTTATCCATATGGATAATAGTGGGGAAAGGATCAACCACTAAATTCCCAATTTATGATTATGTTAATTTAGAGATTTAAATATTTTGTTAAATCTCGGGCTTTAAACTATAAGCTTAGATACAAAATTACAACTTCCCCTTATTATATTTTCTTATCCCGGTCCTTTAATAACCTGTCGTGCTATCTTGCTTGTTTTTACTTTTTACTTTCTGGTCAGAAAAAAGGTTGGTAAGGTAAAGAGAAGAGATGTTAAAGGAAGTTTAAGTCGTCACAAGAAACATCAGACTGTTAAAACAAAATTATTGAAGAAGCTCAATAGCAAGAATTATCAAACAAAGGAAGATAACGAGATGTGGGTAAAACTTATGAGGGAACCTAAAGAAAAAGTTTCTAGCTTTTAAAGTGCGAGAACAACCATAACTTGGTAAAAAGGTGTAAGGAAAGGGATGTACGTCATAATGCTACCTTGTAGTATAGTCCATATTTTTATGACCATGTTAAGTTGAGGTTTACTACATGCAGGTAAAGTCATGCGATTTAGCACTTTGTGCTCGCAATGTGATGCACAAGTATGGTTTGCAGTTATTGACTTATACCCTGTGCGTGATGTACCTAATGGTAAGAGAAATATATTTGAGTCTTATGGTTTCTTAGAAAAGATTTGGTGCACTAGTAATCTAAGGTTTTAACCAGTATCCATTTTGTTTCCTTTTTGCTCTGATGAGGTAGTATAAAGTCTAAACAAGTGGTTATGCTCGACTTTTGTGATAGATTTCAGTTATAAATTTTTCGCACTGATGAGTGGTTTAAACTCTACACCAGTAGTTATGCTTGAATTCTGTAATAAATTCAATTACAACAATCATCACTTTGATCTTCAATGTGTTCCTTTTTTTTTTTTTTTTTTTTTTTTTTTGCTAATTCATGATTTTTTTACTTAAGAAAACAGAACCATTACAAAATTCGTACAAAAGGAAGCTCATATAATTTTGATATTATTCAATATTACAAAATCATTGCAAAAGTACAAGAATGAATTCGTTGATGATGAAATCTATATAAGGAATTTATTGTCTAATGGACTTGGCGTGACTCCACCAATAAGGTACTACTTTCTCTTTCTTTGTGTATCTATACGTTTATAATCTTGTTTCAAATTTTACTCGTTTGTTCATTTGGTGATGATAAAATTTTTTGTTGGGTTCAGCACTTGTATTTTTCAGTAAACGAGATACATTATTGTGATTAAGTTTATTAATGCGCATTTTTTCTTTTCTTGTCAAGTGTTATGATATTTTTTGAAAATGTATATATATATATTCTTAACAAAAAATAAAGGGAGAAATTCTACAAAATTTATTTGTATTTTAGTTACCGACATGGTAAAAGCAAAGCAAATGAGACAAATTTTGAAGTTATAGAAAGAGCTTTGTAATCAATTTGATATAGCACACTCTTAAGCTCATTATTAGAATTCTTAGCGGTATTATTGTTTAAGGTCTTATTTAGTGGAAGTAAAATAGCAAATGGTATTTATTTCTTCTGAACCTTGTTATTGGTAATGATGATGTGATGTACAATTTGGAAACTAAGTGTATTTTATCCAATTTGTTAAGATGATTATCTTTTTGGATTTTTTTTTGTTTTTGTTTTTGAGATCACTGTTCTAGATTGTGATTGATATATATCGGTATGGGTATTCTTTCTCCACATCTCCAAAATAACTTCACACAGTTTTTGATTCATGATTGAGAAATCAATAAAAATACAGAGAGAAAAAAACCCACGATTTCGTAAAAATGCACGTGTTTGCAGATTGTTGTGATCCACTAAGTCGTAATATTTATGTACTTTCGCGCAACTACTCCTAAATCCGAACTTTATTTGTCTTTCATGTTCTCATTAGAGATTCGTTCTTTATCATCCTTGCAATAGACAATGTCTCGTATGGATTCATAATCTTCATAAAAGATCTAAGGAGATAAATAATCTTAGGGTCCTGATCATACGACTCATTGTTTTCATAAAAGTATTAAAAAAAATTCTTAACCCCCAATCACTTTTTATCCTATGATTTTTTAACTTCAAATAAATATGTTCTGTTTGAATTCTTTAACTCCAATATATATGTTCACTTTTAGGTTTGAGGGAGGATTTATGGACAATCTTGTATGGACACTATCTTATAAGATTTTACCCAATTTTTCTTTAGAGACCCAACGACACTGAATTTGAAGCCAATAATTCGGTGATAAGTTCTTCTTAAGAAACTCAACAATCCTACAAGAGAATGAGCACAATCCGAGACGTCTAACACCACCATCTACCATTTTGAAACTCAACCGTTGAAAATTAATGGTCGAAATTAAAATCGGTAATGAAGTTTGGTATCTCGAATTGTGCTCATTTTTTGTATGAATCTAAAATTTAATAAGGAAAACGTATCACCAAGATATTAGCTTCAAATTCATTGTCGTTTGCACTCTAAAGAGAAATTAATGCAAATCTTGTAAGATAATGTCCATATAATATTGTCCACGTATCATCCCTCGGTAGGTTTTTCAAATATATTTTTAGTGCTCACCCAACCAGTGTTTTTTTGAATCCTTGTTTGATTATGTATTTTCTTTTCGCTCAATTGTACTTTGAATTTGCCACATCTTCATTAAATGCAACACTTTTATAATGATATCGCATAAGGATCTCTCGATTTTGTAAGGGAGGTTCGTATATTATCCACAAGTTACATTTAAACATGTCATGATGGATCCTTTTTTATCCATAAGTTAGGTACCTAATGTGCAAAACAAAATAAATTAAAAAAAAACCTATTTTGGCAAGTAAATAGGGATGAAGGGAGTAGTTATTAAGAAGTTAGGATTTGACTTTGTATATTTAGAAGATTAATAAGTTGTACTTGACGTTTGATCTTTTTTTTTTTTTTTTTTAAACTAACAAACACAAACCTTGTTCATTCATACCAAATATAAAGATTACCTGAGATAAGAACAATGAAAAAGAAACCAAAATACAACAAATGGTACTAACTAATAAACTGAAAAGAGAAAGATCGGAAAACCGTTGAAGCACCGATTTTGTGTATCCTAAGGAGGCCGATGAGATTGGTAAGGTAATGGTTGTTTGAGATAATTCCAACCATTTTGATAAGTTTTCTCTAAGAGAAGATATGCTCCCATGGGGGAGTGATTTGCCCAATAATTTAACTAACCCATATTTTGAAATCGTTAATCTTTATCTTCTTGAAGTTCTTAAGCTTCTCGGATATGGAATACGATCTTCTTGAGTCCATCATTAAAATCAAACCAAACGTCACAAAGGATGTGGATGAACAAAATGAAGACGCAGTTACAAAGGACATTAAGAAACACCATGAATGTGCAAAGATGAGTGTTTGTTTGAAAAAGAAAAAGAAAACTAACCCTAAAAATTGAAAGAAAAGTGAAAAACGATGAAATAAGCTAAAGTCCAAAATAAAACCTAAATCTAAGAAAGCTGTAAAGAGGAAAACAAAATCGGTTTTTAGGTGATTATAACAATGTATATAATAGGAAGGATCCGTTTACACTTTTATTCTCACACTATCTCACACGTTGAACGTCATTTGTGTGAATATAAACCAAACGACAACAAATTTGAAGCTAATATTTTGGGGATATGTTCCGCTTACAAAGCTCTACATGTCTACCAAAAATGAGCGCACTCCGAAATATTAAACCTCACAATCTACCGGTCTTAATTTCAATGACTAAAAATATGTTAGTTTTCAACGGGTTATTTTCAACTTAGTAGATGGTGTTGTTATACATTCAGGAATACACTCATTTTCGGAAGTAATGTAGAGCTTTGTAATAAGAACCTATCCCCAAAATATTAGCTTCAAACCCGTTACCATTTAATTTTTATTCACAAAAATAACGCTCAATATGTGAGATAGTGTGAGAATAAAAGTGCGCGGGGATCCTTCCTCTGTATATAAATACCAAAATTATTGTAAAACTAAGGTATAGAAAAAACAATCAGGACACAATTAAAAAAAGGAACACCAAAAAAAACGACTCTCACCGATTTAGTTGGTGATTCACCTTTAAAATTAGCACGAGGTCAATATATTATGTATGTAGGTTTTTGTGGTGCTTGTTTTTCTCGATTTGTCAAACACCTTACTTAAATAAAATAATTGAAAGGGTCACGGTTGTGAAAATCGAATGAGTCACGAGTTGACTCGTACGATTCGATTCAAATAATTTCAAATCGATGTGAATCGTTAAGACAAATCGTATCTCCTCTAAATAGGATATTTCCAACGTTGACTTACGAATTTGACATTTTTGACCAAGTCAGACCAATAATTTCTTGTTATCAGAGCACTCTCCACCACTGAACTGAGATGATTGTTGGTGATAATTCTTTGATATTTTTTATATCTATACTAATTTTACGTCAAAAATCAAAACTTAAACATGTTATTTCTAGTTTAATGATATCTATAGGTATACATTTACGATTTAATAATAAACATAAAACATGAATTTTTGATTCACGATCTAACATAAGAATCGATTCTCAAATTTTAAAAAACGATTCACAATTTAAGAACCTTTGGAAAGGGTGGTTATTTATCCGGAAGTAAACCGTTTTCGTATCGGTATAAAAAAAAAGTCAAAAGTGATGAAAAAGAAAAGGACCAAACCAGCACTATTTTATGGTCCCATCCCATTTCCATATTATTCGATTCTCCACGCTTAGAGAGGCTCCACCACGATAAAACTGTTAAAGAATTAGAATTTGGGAAGTTTCTCGGACACCTATTATTGAGATGATAGGACAATCCTGACTAGCAATAATCAATCATTTTTCACCCTACCTCTAAACATTTTTAATCATTTAATCGAGTGTTGATTGAACATAACAGACGATCTTTTGAAATGGATAAATGCCGTAGCTGCATGAGATTCATCTGGTTAGAATGTGAGAGATTGGCAGATTGCTATTTGGCGTTTCCTTTCTATCCAAGTACTGAATTACTATATCACCCTGGTAATGAAGGTATTATCACAGTGATGTGACAAAGGGTAAAATATGTCATTTGCTCTGAAAACATAATCAGTGTCACGATTTTAACCACTCCCGTTAAAGCTAAACCACCAATCCCTTTCAAAGCGGTCTTAGATAACGGATATTCCTAGCTAGTCACAGTCTTCATCTTCTACACTTCTCTGAGTTCTCTCCATATAGTACTATAACTAAATTCAGATTGTCTCTCTATTTCTCACTCTTAACACCAGTATTTGTTTCATCTGTTGAGGAAATTATGGGGGAGAGATCTACTGTTTCTAATGTGCACACGTTTCCTGCTGTTCTCTTCTGTTTCACAATATTATCATTTGTTTCGTCATCCAGATTGCCCAAGAATGAATTCGTTGATGCTGAAATTTATAGAAGGAATTTACTGTCTAATGGACTTGGCATGACTCCACCCATGGGGTACGTACTAATTTCTCTGTCTGTATCTATGTTTATAATCCTGTTTCGAATTCTCGCCGTTTGTTCGTTTTGGTGATGATATTTCTTCGTTTACCGGTATTGATTTTCATTTTTGATGAGCATGTCTATTTGTTCTTCTACATTTCTGCATATAGTGCACAGTATACTGTCTACTTGATCGTGTGCATTAGTTCTGTTGTTGGTTGCCGAGCTGCTTAAACACCGACCGAACAGCAGCTAATATTTTGGGATACCACTCACTGATTTAGTTAAAAACCAAGATATTTCGTTTCTATGATTATCAAAAAGAAAAAAAAAAAAAAAAATCGTCTCTATGCTCTTGATTTACCTCGCCCTCATGAATCATGAGAAATTATATTTGACCCGTAACCTTACCATGGTAGGTTCATTTGGACCTTAAAATAGATGATACACATACCGACGCCTGCTCCCGCAAAACGTCCCGATAGAGGAAATAAACGGAATGAGATCTAAGATATCAACATTTGGATAGGTAAAAGTTTATGTGGGTCCCATTTTCTATTAGACGCGGGACCAAAATCGTGAGTATGTGTCGGTCGATTAATCATTTCCGTTTAAAATGTGAGGGGAAAATAGAAAGTTTTTGAAATAGAAAGAACAATTTGCAATAATTGACCTACTTTTTAGTCTTTAAATACTGTATGTGGGTCTTGTGATATAACAGGTTGACTCGTTTGACTGCCACATACCCGCCTGCATGACATCACCCTGGGTAGATCATTTGTGTGAAAATGTTAAAATTTTCTGATCTCTAAAAAATGTAAATCTTTTTCTTGTGAGTACAACAAAGAAGTTGATGGAGGAGGAGGATATGCTCAATGTTCTGATCCTACACTTGCACTGTTGACAAAATTTGGCTCTTATGTATGTTATTGGGCTGTTTTTTTTTTTTTTTTGTACAACAGATGGAACAGCTGGAATCATTTTGGCTGCAAGATTGATGAGAAAATGATCAGAGAAACTGGTAAGCAGTGTGGTGCAGTGGTAGAACCAAATTTCTTAGAATTTGGCTGAGAATGAGTTGCCTCCTTGGAAAGCATATTAGCATATCTGTTTTGGGCACTAGGGACTAACTTATGCAAGACATATCATGACACAATCCTAAATTCTTGAGTACTGGAGTGGACCTATTGCTTCTAATTTTCATGAGACAATCCTAAATTTTCATTTCTGTTACAGCTGATGCACTGGTTTCGACTGGTCTTTCCAAACTGGGATATCATTATGTTAACATAGGTAATGCACTCATACCTTCATACATTATGCAGAACTTTAGAGAGAAAACTGCGGAGAGAGTAGTCTTTCGCTCTCTCCTGCTTATATTGATTATTAGCTTCCTAGTTTACATAATGCAGTGTTTTAATGACTTCCATTTTGCTGCTTGATTAGATGATTGTTGGGCTGAGTTAGCCCGGGACGACAAGGTTTCTTTCTTTAAACCTCTCTTTTGATGTGTTTTGTCTGGAGAACTGAATTTTTCTATGTCAATTACGCTTACAACTTGTAAATATACTTGTTAAAATACCAATTCAGAATAATCTAGTACCGAAGAAGTCGACTTTCCCTTCAGGGATTAAAGCTCTTGCAGATTATGTTCATAGCAAAGGACTTAAACTGGGAATCTATTCAGATGCAGGGTAAGTACAGAACAAGTGCTTAGTAGTACTTCTGGTTAGTTACGGCTGCAAATTTCCAAATTCCTAAATTGTGAAATGGATCAATATCTTGATATTTTCTGTTTACTGAGTTCATGTTTTTGGTTTTATCTTACACTTGCTGGTTTGTTGATAGGTACCTTACTTGTAGCAATACCATGCCAGGATCGCTTGGTTACGAAGAACAAGATGCCAAAACCTTCGGTTCATGGGTATGTACGGATGTTGAAATCCATTCGCCATTGAGATCAACTGTGAATTATGACAACTGCTTCTATTATGTGTAGGGAATTGACTATTTGAAGTATGATAACTGCAACAATGACGGCTCCAAACCAACTGTAAGGTAAACAAAATTATCTTCACTTCAATTGCTTCAGGAATCCAACTTACTCTCACATGCACAATTTATTTTATTTCTTCCATTTTGTAGGTATCCAGTAATGACACGAGCTCTCATGAAGGCGGGACGTCCGATATTCTATTCTCTATGTGAATGGTAATTCTCTTCGACCATGATAATGTGATTCGTAGTTTCTCATTCGAGCAATCCACATTGATGTTGTTGGTTCTTGTTAAAACAGGGGTGATATGCATCCAGCTCTATGGGGTGCTAAGGTAGGAAATAGCTGGAGAACTACTGGTGACATTTCTGATACTTGGGATAGGTACTGACAAGAATCTTTATTAACTCTAGTTTCTTATTTTCAATAAAACATCAAATTTCATTCTGTTATATGGCTTTTTATTTTTTTTCATGGAACAGTATGCTTTCTAGAGCCGACTTCAATGAATTCTACGCAGAACTTGCAAGGCCTGGTGGTTGGAATGGTACTTTTTTTTTTCTCTATTTCATTCATCCGCACACAATTTGATAGAGATTTGAGAATTTTTTGGTTTTTGTTTCATAATGCAGATCCAGACATGCTTGAAGTAGGAAATGGAGGTATGACAAAAGACGAATACGTAGTACATTTCAGTATATGGGCTATTTCGAAGGTAACTAAACATGAAGCCTAGCTGATTTCTTTATATAATTTTAATGACTTCTTATGCTGCAGTTTTTGCAGACAATAACTTATTATCGTAACTATTTCAGGCACCTTTGCTCATCGGTTGTGATGTTCGAAACGCAACCAAAGAAACCATGGAAATCATTGGCAACAAGGAGGTTATTGCCGTTAACCAAGGTGCTCATCTTGCATATTGCCGAAATCTTTTAGTGCACTGTGCACAATCAATGGTACTGATATTCGTTAATGCGTTTGTTTGTTATACGATGAACAGACTCACTTGGGGTTCAGGCAAAGAAGGTTAGAATGGAGGGCGACCTTGAGGTACATTTTTCAAACATATTCTATATTCCGTTCTTCTCCTAACTTGAGTACACTGCAAACTGACGCCTTAGTTCGTTATCTTTTTAGGTTTGGGCTGGACAGCTTTCGGGGTACAGAATGGCGGTTCTTCTAGTTAACAGAAGTGCTAGGCGTTCTTCAATTACTGCCCATTGGGACGATATTGGTATTCCTGCTGGTAGTGTAGTTAAGGCCAGAGATCTTTGGGAGGTAAAATTATATTCCAAATTGCATCGCATTGTTGCGCTAACTTATATGATCAATTTGCTTGGGTTATCTAATAATGTATCAACGTCATTTTTTGTTTTACACAGCATGAGACCCTGAAGAAGCGATTTGTAGGAAATCTGACTGCTACCATGAATTCTCACACATGCAAGATGTATGTTTTGACGCCTGTTTGTTGAGTCTAAATGCTGTTGAACTTGAACATCTGGATTTTGTAAATTGTGAATTATCTGAATTTGCATTGGGTATGTTGTAACTTTCCTTTGTCTACAACAAATAAGATGCTCTACGGCTCAGCACCCGACATCCGTTCTCCTTCCCTGGGATCGGATCTACACTGAACTTCATGTTCGTATTAATAAAAGCATTTACATGTCATTTAACTGGTGGTAATTCAGCTTAAGAAATACACTATATAGGATCAGAGGGATACTGACACTAATGAGTGTGCAAATTTGTAGGCAAGTTCTAAGTCGCAAACTCCAGCAATAATGGTTCATAACTTCATAATTTTCAGTAAGAAAGCGAAAAAGGATAAAATTCCTAGGAACTTGGTTAGACACTGAACAGCATAATCTCCAGAATTGCAATATGTCGAAAAGTTGGATTTCAATAGTAGACAGCTATGCTGCACATCAAGATTTATCAGATCCATATTCTACTTAAAACCCAAAAATGGGTTTTGCAGCTGCTGGCTTTTCACCCTGTAAGTTAGTGCATTAGTAATACCCATGAAAACTTGCTCAGTTATCTGCTTGAAACATAATTTACTAAGGATGTTATGGTCACCAGACACTTCACAATCATTTGGATACTGTTGCAATATCTAACTAAAAATCGCCGTACCTCTTCCAAAAATTTCACCTAAACTACAACACCATAGAAAAATGCATGGAGCTAGAAAACAAGATGGAAAAAATAAACTGCAGTTATCTCAAGGTCTTCAATCTTCATGTTTACTTTCAAAAGAAATCAACTACTGTCAGGATGTGGTCTAGTTTAATTAGACAGGAAATCAAGCGCAGCAAGAAATATTACCTCCAAATTCTCCGAGAAAAGCTCATGCATATCCCTAGGCTTTCGAAGTTAATGATAAATAATCAGCATTCTCAATGAAAGAATGAACTGTGCAAGAAATGTTAATGCAGTGTACTTAGACAGAGAATATGAACATAAGAAAAAAGGAACTAGAAGATACTAAAGACAAAAGCTTTATGCATTGATTTTCTCATAATTCTACTTCAAGAGACTGGAAAATCATACAATTCCAAAAGGTAGCATTTGAAAACAAAATGTAACTCCAAAAACACGTAATTTATAGTGCAAATCCTTCAGCTTTAGAAGCAACCTATGTGTCGTACTCTTTCAGGAAGAATCATCTACGCTTTCTTTTGATGGTACTGTGTTCCAGAGCTTTCAACGAAACGAAGCTGTGGACGTGTGGTATTGCTTCAACCAATCCCGATTTACGAAGCAGAAACTTTTCCCAAGTTGCAGTTTTGGTGTCATAACGAACAAGAAAACTCACATACCTCAACAGAACTCCACCATTCCTTAAGATAGTGATTGGCCAGTTGACATCCAATCGACCTTCCAAATTGATTTTTATCTTCAACATGCTTTCACATTCACTGTTCTCCTTCTTGAACGACCATATGTCAATTGACTCAATTCCCATTTGTAAGTTTTCTTTGACAACACATAAGCACCCTCCTATCACTTGGAGTCGGAAGGAGTTAAACCCAGTGGCGGTATAACAAGGTGGCGCAGGGAGCAATCTGAACTCCTCAACCCCTAAATCAAAAGCAACAATCTTCCGGACTTTGTTGTCCAACCAGTAAAGAAATCCATCTACATGCATACCCCTGAATGAACCATAACCTGGACCAAAGGAGTAAGTAATTTCTCCTTTGTTTCTCCATTGTGTACGAGTACCAAGAGTGTAGACTTGAACTCTTCCAACAGCTTGTTTATTATCACCATAGAAAATTCTAACAATTTTGTACTCACCACTAGAAGGATGGTATCCAAATCCACTGACCATGTAACATTTTAAGTAGGATTTACCACCTTTATAAGTACCTTCTAAAAACTCAGACGGGATTTTGAACCTTGGAAGATATAAAAACTCTCTAGTGATGGGATTATAAATGGAAACGGGATCATCAATATTATGTGCATTAGAGAAACGAAAACAAACCAAACCGTTGCACGAACCGACCAACGCATACGAATGAGTTCTCTTCTTAATAAATGGATGATTAACTCTTGTAAGGAAATGAGTATTCTTAATCTCATCATATTCAAAATACCAAAGTGGGCTACTTTCTTCATTTCTAAGAAAAGAAAACTCACCTTGCTGATGGCACCATTAGACTTCTCTGTCTGTTGTTGTTGTTTCAGTTGTAACGATCCGTTCATACGCTGTAAGTGCAAATCGGCAAAATGGGTGAGCTTGAAAATCTTGCGCCGTGATCTTTTCAACACTAATCTGCAGATCAAGATTTCCTCGGGGGATAACCGAGAAAATATATTTAATATGATATCAAATGTTAACATTGATAACAAATACTTCTCGTCACCCCTTATAGAATCCATGATTGCTTCATCATGTTTTTCTTTTCTTCTTTGAACTTCTTGTTTCCTCTCAAAGTGTTCATCTAATTCCTTCGGATCCACCATATGTGGAAACATTGAATACAAAATTGGAGGCAACGATTGAGACTCCTCTGAAGAACCAATTCTTTTCTTTTATTGTAATTCTTGGGACCTAAAAGGAGGGAAATCTGAAATTTAAGGCGCAAAATCATTTGAATTTCCCGCCCTTCTTTTCTGTTTCCCCCCAGAAATTCCAAATAGTGAAGTCCGGACTCCGGACTCTGGATATGAAGTAACCCGGGTTTTTCGGATAGGATTTTTAGATGTACTATTACTGTTCTGCTTATCTACCAAGTCAAAGCTTGAACATGGGAGCCAGGGTCTACTGGACATGATTTAAACACTTTTATCACCCTACGGATAGACCTCAAAAATGGTTTGGCTTAAGAAGGGATGATTGCCATTGGTCTCGGACGGTTGCAAGTTTGCCACAGATGAGCCACATTTTTGCTTTTCCTGAGGTATCAGACTAGGCGTTAGTTAACTAAAAGGCTACTCATGGTATGTTTAGTGTGATCCTTTAATCTGAAGAACATGGTCCAAAAAAGGATGAGAGGCAGAGCAATACTTAAATACAAAGCAGCCATATGAGTTTCGATACTCGTTATGGTTTTACATGTTTGTACCTGCAAGTTCTCCAAAACCACACTGCACCTAAGTTTCCATATACGCCACATGGTAAAGCAGACATTATGTAAATGAGAAACATTAGTTGGATCATGGGATCAAACAAAGCCTTAACTGAATGATGAATATTATCACCCTGAAGCATTTGAACACAAGTAGCATCAATGGCAGGAAGCACATCAGTAAAAACATGGCAACCTAGGAATAAATGCTGTTGAGTTTCAAACTGATTTTTACACAAAGGACAAGTAGGATCCACATGAGAAGTAAATCTAGTGATTTTATCTCTAGTTGGTAAACATTTGTGCAAAATTTTCCAGATGAAATGCTGAATTCTAATAGTATTCCAAGCAATGTCAGACCCTACAGTTGGTCTAGGTTGAGATTTATCCGAAATTACCCTATAAGCTGTTTTGACTGACAAATTATCTTTTCCTTGAAGAGGAATTCTAATATCAAGAATAGCCTTAACAGTAGGAGGATCAAGTAAAGCCTGCAAAATAATTGGATTCCAAGTCGTTACTTTAAATGGGTTTAGCAGCTGCTGGCATTCCACCCCCCCCCCCCCCCCCACCCCGTAAGTTGGTGCATTAGCAATACCCAGGAAAACTTGATTAGTTATCTGCTCGAAATATAATTTACTAACCATGCACTACAAAGGATACAAGAGATGGATTATGGACAACAGACACTTCACAGTCCAACAACATTCGCCTTAACTAAAACACTCAAACAGAAATGCATAGAGCTAGAAAATGAGATGGAAAAAAAATAAACTACTGTTATCTCAAGGTCTTCATGCTTAATGGATAAACTGATTTTACTTTCAAAGGATATCGACTACTGTCAGGATTTAGTCTAGTATAATGAGTTAGGTAATCAAGCCCAGCAAGAAACACTACCTCCGAATTCTCTGAGAAATGTTCATCAGTAAAATATACCTCTTTGAAAGAATGTACTCTGGAAGAGGTGTCAATGCAGTGTACTTGACAGAGAATATAAAGATAACAAAAGAAAGAAGGAACAAGAGGTAGCATTTGAAAACAAAATTTAAAAGCAAAAGACTAAAGATTTATGCATTGATTTTCTCATAAATTAAAAGCAATACTGCAGGAGACTAGAAAATCAAACAATTCCAAAAGGTAGCATTTGAAAATAAAATGTAACTCCAAAAGAACATGTTTTCTAGTGTGAAATGAGAACCCTTCACACTTGGCAACAACCTAATCGCTTTCTATGTCATACTCTTTCAGTCAGAATCATATTCATTTTTCTTTCTTTTCTTGGTATTATATTCTAGAACTTTCAACGACACAAAGCTGTGGATGTGTGGTATTACTTCAACTAAAGGCGAAGGACCTAAGGGTTTATCCAAGTGCAATGCCGGATTGAGATCCAAGAAATTCCCCCAAGTTGCAGTTTTGGTATCATAGAGAACAAGGGTATTCACATACCGGGGCAGAACTCCACCATTCCTTAAGAGAGTGATTGGCCAATTGACATCCATTAGGTTTCGACATCCCAGATTGATTTTTAGGTTGAACATGCTTTCCCATTCACCATTCTCCCTCTTGAAAGACCATATCTTAACACCTTCCCCTAGAATTTCTTTAACAACACACAAGCACCCTCCTACCACTTGGAGCTGGAAATAGTTAGATCCGCTGGCGATAAAACAAGGTGGCGCAGGGAGCAAGCTGAACTCCTCAACCCCCAAATCAAAAGCAACAATCTTCCAGTCTTTGTAGTCCAACCAATAAAGAAATCCATCTACAAGAATACCCCTCGATGGACCATTACCTTGACGACACAATGAGTACCCAATCTCTCCTTTGCTTCTCCATTCTTTACGGGTACCAAGAGTGTAGAATTGAACTCTTCCCATAGCTTGTTCATTCCCATAAAAAATTCTAACAATTTTATACTCGTAACTAGAAGGATGGTATCCAAATCCATTAACCATGTAACGTTTCAGACTCACTCTTTTACCACTTCCATTACTCTTTAGAAACTCAGACGGCATTTCAAACCTTGGAAGTTGTAAAAATTCTCTAGTGATAGGATTATAAATAGAAACAGGATCATCAACATTATATCTACTAGCTAAGGAAAAACAAAGCAACCCGTTGCAAGAACCAACCAACGCACACGAATTAGCCCTCTTCTTGATCAGTGGATGATTAATTCTTGTTAAATTGTAATTATTCTTAATCTCATCATATTCTAAATAACAAAGTGGGCTACTTTTCTCCATTGTTAACAAAAGAAAACTCACCTTGCTATAGGCATCATTAGATTTCTCTGGCTGTAGCTGTTGTTCCAGTTGTAGCGATCCATTCTTATGCTGTATGTGCAAATCGGCAAAATGGGTAAGCCTGGAAATGTGACGCCATGGTCTGATTACTTGTTTGCAGATCAATATTTCTTCGGCAGATAACCGAGAAAATATATTTAACATGATATCAAACGGTAGTATATACTTCCCATCACCCCATGGATAATCCATGGTAACTAAATCATCATGCTGTTCTTTTCTTGTTTGAACTTCAGTCTTGATATGTTTCTTTCTAACATAATCTCCATTATAGTCAAACTCATAGTTATCTTCATAGTCATTCATTGCTTCTTGTTTCCGCTCAAAGTGTTCCTCTAATTCCTTCGGATCCACATGTGGAAACATTGAATACAGTAATGGAGGCAACATTAACATTGAGACTCCTCTGAAGAATTCCTTCTCTCTGTTGGTGTTTAACTAGTGTGAAAATGGATTAACTCTTTGGTGGGTAATTGTTGAGACCTAAAAGGCGCAAAATCTTTTCAATTTCCCGCCCTTTCTTTTCTAATTCCCGCCAGAAATTCCAAATAGTGAAGTCCAGATCTGAAATACTAACCCGGGTTTTTCAAAGCTGGAACCATGGGAATCAATATTTGCAACATTGTTAATAGGGGTTACCAATTTGGTTCGTGGTGTACCGAACTCTTACTAATAAATGTCTTGTCTATATGATTTTTGGTTCACCCCTAAACATACCGGTACACCCAATTAACAGCCATGAAATTTTTTGTCTGTCTAACTAGTACCTAGTCCATCAACTTAACCACTATTTTGGTTATTGGTAATTTAAATTTCAAATCAACTTAACCACCAGTAATTTTGGAGTTCAATATCAAATCAACTTAAAAGAGTGTGCACAAAACAAAATGATTCCATTGATTATTATCTTATAAATGAATCATGTTCTTTTTTTTTCCCTTACTAGTTTACCTAGACAAATTATTCAAGGCCTACACAAATTTTGCTCCTAACTAAAAGGAGGATAATGAGTGTCTATATTGGATAAAATTACCAATTTACTCTCCATTAAATCTTAAAAATACCAACTTTTAATACTAAAATCTGAATCTCTATTATATTTTATTTCCATTTCATCTCCTACCTCCTCAACAACTGATTCTTCTTCTCTCCTCCCTCTCTTTTTGTTATTTTCAAACGAAAACATCGTCATTTATCTACGATTAATCATTTTTTTTTCTTCTATATAATGACGAATCATCCACGAAAGAAGCCAGCCACTAGAATTACTTATCATAGTTCACACGATATAGGAATTGGGAGAGCGACTTGACATAAACAATCGATGTCGAGCACGGTTACGGAAGACGTGAACAACCTCTTAAAGCAATACAAGCAGAAATGGCTCTAATTAGGTAATTTTATATCAACCCAATGCTCTAAATTAGGTTTTCACAACATGCACTCACTCAAAAACTGAATTTTCTGAATAAAGGTTTTTGGGTTTACCAAAATCGATCAACGCTAATGTACTTGAAGCCTGATTGATTCAGAAAATGTTCGTTGTTCATGCCCACAATGACCGATTGTTCTGGAATATTTTCTGGTTGATAAACATTTAACCAAGAATCGGTCGATGTGGGCATTTTGTTGGTTATTTTTTGAACCGGATTATGTGAATGTTCACATAAACTGATTATATAGCATGTGAATTCTGAACTGCTGAAACCATAATCGGTCTATGTGTTCACATAAACCAATTCTTGGTGGAGAAAATGCCATCTATTTTTGAATAATTTTTATCGTAGAATTGGATTTTATGAGCACCTATATATACCAATAATGTAAGTTCATTGTTAGGAACCAGACTATGTGTGTGTATCGTGCTTACCGATTCTCTACCTGGAATTTTTAAATATACTTTAGTTTGATTTTTGTTTAGCATGTATCCCCTCAATCTCTAGGGACAACAAGGGAAAGCAAAGGCAAGCCTAGAATAGAGCGAAGAAGTAACATGATCTTGCTTCTACTCAGAGTTTGGGACCTCGTCCAAATGACGGTAAAAAATTGGATGCTAAAGACCATTAGGGGTCGGCGAGTAAAGATAAAACGCTACAAACCAATAAACCAACTCGAGTGAAGCATCCACCACAAGAAGAATCCAATTCTGTTACACCTAGTGAAGAAGAAAGTAATGAAGAACAAAGTGCTGACAAAGAAGTTGTTGAAGAAGTTGATGAAGAAGTAGCCAAAAAAGATCCACAACAAGGTCAATTATAACTAGGCGAAGACTCCAAAGAGACCACCAAAGATAAAGGAAAAGCCCCAAAGGGACCACCGAAGAAGAAATGGGACCACTTGCCTGAACCAGAGAAGATGTTTACTCGTGGCCCAAAAGATCGTGTTTATGGGTTACACGGTAATAAAGGATGGTTGTTATGAGCGTAGAAATACACTTGGGTTGATGTCGTATGTCATATCATAGTAACTACCTCAACCTTTTGATGTGTCTCGAACTTCTATTTAAGGTAAAAACTTATTATCCCTTTAACATTTTGATTATTGTCCATGGGTCAGCGAGTATGATGACCTTATGACCAATAAAAGGAAAAGCAAATGAAGTATTTGATCAAGTAGATGTTAAGGGGTTGCTGGTTGTGGTCGACAATTCGGTTGTTGAATATGACAACCTCTTGTTTTTGCCTCTGCCGAGAGATTTCAAGGGAAAATGGTCATTTTCTATCTTCCAGTTGGCGAGATGACAATAACTTTGAATGATGTGCCGTTAATTAATGGTCTAAGCATAGCAGGTAAATCCATGAGGGGGCTTGAATACATGAATGAGATTGAATGAAACAAAATTTACAAATTCACTAAGAATGTGTTCGATTGGGATGGGGACAAGACAACATCAGAGATGCTAGTGGGTTCAGCGAAGTTGAGAATCTTCCATCTCGCGAACATGAGGGACCAATTTATGGGAACAAAGAAGCTTCGTGAATAAGGAAAGTTGGCTCTAGAACGTGTCAATGCTACAACCCACGCATATGTTCTCTACTTCTTGGGAGTTGTTATCTTCCTTAACGTTTCCGGTTTTCGTGTGAACGCCTACTATATTATGAAAAGCGGGGGTATAACAACCACACCTAATAATTCATTCGGCAATCTGTATGGACACAACTCCAATATAATTCCGAGAGCACCAACTTAATAGCGAGCTCAATGAAGAAACATATCAAAGAGCTTTATCTCTAATTCTCAATACAATCAGCAAATCGAACGGATAGAAATCTGTGACCTGATTGATATGAAAAATAACTTGGACGGTACCAATGCCCAAGTATCAATCAAGTTATATCCAACAAACAAGGTCGGATTTATCAACTGATAGAACTAAGCACAACCTGTGATATTCCAATTATATAAACAAATATAATGCAGAAAAGAAATAACACATACACCATAAATTTTGTTAACGAGGAAACCGCAAATGCAGAAAAACCCCGAGACCTTGTCCATCTTTGAACACCACACTGTATTAAGCCGCTACAGACACTAGCCTACTACAAGTTAACTTCGGACTGGAATGTAGTTGAGCCCTAACCAAGTCTCACACCGATTAAGGTATAGTCGCGTTCCTTACGTCTCTAGAACCATGCCGGATTCTGCGTACTTGATTCCCTTAGCTGATCTCACCCACAACTAAGAGTTGCTACGACCCAAAGTCGAAGACTTATTAACAAATATGTTTATTCTTTGTTCGGTTTTTGTTCTGTCTTTTGATAAATCATGGTGAACAGGAACAAATTGATAATCTGGTGTTATATTCCCGAAGGGCAGCCTAAAAATATCAATCACCTCACAATAACCCAACTGATTAACAGAAAAAGTTATTGCGGAATCACAAGAGTCTAAGACGAAGAACTGTTGTGATTACTTTTTATATCTGACCTATCGGAGATAAATCTCGAGTAAATCTTAAAGAAGATAAAACTCAATACGATAGAACAAGTGAGATCAGAATACGCAACTACATAAAAAAAATAGTTGGATCTGGCTTCACGAATCCCAAATGAAGTCTTCAAGTCGTTAACTTAATATGGTTTTGGAAAAACCTAGGTTAAAGGAGAATCGACTCTAGTTTGTAACTAGGACACAGGAAAGTGTCGGGATTAGGTTTCCAGTTGCTAGATTTCTCCCTTATATAGTCTTTCAAATCAGGGCTGCGTACAATCAAAGCTAAGATAGCTTAGTAACAAAGCATTCAATATTTACCGTTAGATGAAATCCTGATTTAAGATTCAAGCTAAGTCTGCTTAGAAATTAAGCAATCAATCTCTACCATTAGATGGTCTTAGCTTGTTACACACAAATGAAATATACTTATATTTAGATATGGGTAACCGTACCTAAACGTGTATATTGAGTTGGCTCAATAATAGTTAACCGAAGTTAGCCATATGAACATTTTTGTCTCAATAGCTACAAATTTTATTTATTTTGTAATCAATATGTATTGATAGTTTTGTCACTAAAGTTGACAAAGGGGGAGATTGTTAGAGCACTGCTTGGTCGAACTCGCAAGCGTTGCTATCTGAAGCTTGTTCGTCAAGTTTAGTTTCCAAAACTATAAGTCTTGATTTCTAGTCTACTTATAGCTAAGTCTCAGATTAGGATAGAAAGTGTAGTTGATCTTTAGACTTCACGGCGTTCATCGATTGAAGACTTGAACAAAAGGAGCTTGTGGAACTTCATCAACAAAAGGTATGTGGATACTCGAACTCATCCATCACTCAAAAGTCTATCTACTCTATCTCCTATTTGAGACAAAAGTCGTATAACTATATACACTTCGATTATACACATTTGCTATCTCGAGCCGAGTTTATCTCGCTTATCTATTTCTCGAAATATGTGTCGGTAAGTTTTCGCTGATAGACGCATTTATGTGTCTAATATGTCTCAATTGTTTATATTGTTAGTGCTCGATTTTGTATTTATTTTGTTATTTTATGTCTTTGTAGGTATTTATAGAGAAATAAGCTCTTGCGGCGAAATTGGTTCGAAAAGTGGTGTTTTACACCCCAGGATAAAGTACTAAAGGCACCCCAGAAATGCACCAGAAGCACCCCAAAAATGTGCCGGAGGAACCCCAGAAAATTACTATTTACGCCCAAAAATTACTATTTGCACCCCACGGCAAGTGCTATTCGCACCCTCAGGCAGGATAAGGGGCGACCAGCTTCTTCACGAATTCAATTTTGGCGGGAAAATATTTTCATTAACAGCAGATTTTTCGATCGGAAGTTGAAGGTGTTTGGGTGAGACTAAAAGGATGAAATTCGTTGGGTAGTTGTGATATGTCCTAACAAAGCTAGTATGGGTGTTTGTTTCGATCAAATTTGGCTGGATAACTTGGTTTAATCCAAACAGGGAGTTGGAGGAAAAACATGAGCTTGCACGAGTTGTGAGGAATTTAAACGTGTACTGCACGTGCTTGGAAGACTTAATCGTTATTCTGGAGCGTGAAGAAGGTATAGAAGGAAAGAAATACAGCTGCAAACGCGTGGAGAAGCTAAAACAGGAAATTATTGCCGTGAGAATAAAAATAATAAAGAGAAGAATTTTTGAAGTTATGGAGGAGATTCGATGCATCTTTCGGGTATAAATAGGCAAACTTAAAAATACGCAAATTTGGTCAAACGTGCTCGGAGTCGGAGGTTCATTGAAAATGTATTGATGTGCGAGATTTAAAAATACGCAAACTTAATTTTCCTATGTAATGCGTTAACTTACTCAAATTTGTAATGTGTTGATCTCCCAAAACTATGAATCCATATTTCATTTCTGAAAGTATGACATAATCTATATGTATGTTTGTAGTATACGTTTCTTATAATGGTCTATGTAGCAAGTAATATGCACCGATTTTGGATGTTCTTCGTAAATTAAAATATCAACCCAGAATCGATTTATGAGTGCATGAACATCCACCGATTCTGGGTTTATTTTCTTTAAAAAAAAACAAAAAAAATCCACGTTTCGATGATGAATTAACATTAGTTAACTTCTAGGCTAACAAGATTAAATATCTATTAGTCAGCCGAATTAACAGTAATTAATCAGGGGTAAATTAGCTATTAAGGAAAATAGTTGGTTAACGGGTTTTTGAATTTACTTCAAGATGTCTTATTTTATTTTCCGGTGGTAGGCCTCAAATAATTTGTCTAGACCCCAAACTAGCCAGGTTTTTTTAAATCTTTATTTATTTATTTAAATCTTTCAAAAGGTAACAAAATGTATGTCATATCTTTCTTCTTATTTTTTGATGGTTTGGAACAATGGTCTTAGACTACATCCCTAACTCGTTGAGGAATTATTTCTAGCAATTATGGGGTTCGAGCCCCTACCTCCACAGTCGGAGGAAACATGCCAACCACCAGACCACTTGATGGTTTGCACTTTCCCAATATAATGATTGGGTGTTATCTTGTGCATGGGTACACAAGATAACAAAACCCTAATACTTAAAACAAACTATTCTTAAACCATGAAACAAATCATTAATATTGGACTTTAATAAGTACACTATCAGTACGAACTCGGTTAATTTTTCTTCAACATAATCAAGTAAAACAGATATTTTTTGAGACAAATATATACTAGCGTTAGCTTAAAAAGAAACGAAAATAGTTCCCTATTAGAGACCATTAAAGTATATTGTGTATATCTTACTGTTAGAAAAATAAATAAATAAAACACGGAAGAAGAAATTAAGAAATCTATATATAATAACATCAAATTTTTCAAGAGTTATTATATATCTCGGTAATATAAAAAGTGTTCCTAAAAAATAATTCTGTCACAAATTTTCACTACATTATAGAATTGTAGCTTTGAAGCACAATGGGAATTTCAGTGGTAATGCATAATTAGCATGATGATCAATCATAACTAAATAGGTAGTGTTTAAGTATATTGGAAATAGGAGACAAACATAATAGAAGCAAAAGTAGAGGAGAAGGAGAATCAGTGTATTTCATTCATTGACTATTCTCATATAAATACAAAAGGAAGATAACTCTAGCTATTACATGTGTTAGCTTGCATGTGAGGTGGTATTACATGTGTCTACAAGAAGGGAGGTGCATGACATGTGTCCAAGGAGAAGGGAGGTGCTTGACATGTGGTCATCCACACATATTCCTATAACACTCCCCCTTGGATGACCACCATTACAAACTTATTGCTTTGTCAAAACCTTGCCAGAAAACGTTCGTCGATGAAAAACTGGTCGAAGGAAAAAGACAATTGAGCTTCTAAAAATGGCGTCGCTTGCCAAAACTTTTCTCCTTTGTAAAACCGTGTCAGGAAAAATACTTCGCACGAAAACCTGAACGAGAAGAACAACCTCAATCAAAGTTGTATTTCTAGTGTTTTGTTGTCTCATTAAAAACATTTCCGAGTAACAAAACCCAGTGGGAAAAAGTAACCTCGGTGAAGGAAAAGAGTACAACACACTTTTGGCGTCATCATTGCATCGTTGGATACTCCCCCTGATGATGACATATCCCCATGATTGCATTTCTTGTCTCATTAAAAATCTTTCCAGGTAACAAAACCTTATGGGAAAAAGTAACCTCGGTGAAGGATCAGAGTTCAACATTCCACTAGATGCTTTCCCTGACATGGGACAATTTTTTTAGTCCAATACAATTATGTGAGCTTGGACAATTCCATTAGTCCTATATGGTCGGACTCTTCCTTTAGTCTAATGCAGTCAGACACTTCCTTTAGTCTTTTGTATTCATGCAATCATGGAAGTTGGACAATTACTTTAGTCCGGTGCATTTGGGAAATTCCTTTAGCCCTCTTTATGTCAACATTACATCATTGGATGCTCCCCCTGATATCGACATCTCCTCATGATTTGCATTTATGGTATTACTGTTGTCTCGTTAAAAACCTTGTTGAGTAACAAAACCCTGTGGGAAAAAGTAACCTCGAAGAAAAGAAAAAAAAAGGTCAACATACCATTAGAAGCTCCCCCTGATGTAGGACAATTTCTTTAGTCCATAACGGTCATGGGAGTTTTAGACAATTCCTTTAGTCTTACACATGCAATCACGGGATTCAGACAATTCCTTTAGTCATATACTTTTCTCATGTAGTCATGGAAGTTCGGACAGTTTCTTTAGCCCTATACTTCTCACATGTTTTTAAAATGTGGACTTAGGTAATGACTTAGTAAGTAAGTCTGCCACATTTTCGTCAGAATTTACTGTACTGACTTGAATGTTTAGAAGACATTGTTGTTGTTGATTGTAAAAGAACTTCGGTGATATATGTTTTGTATTATCACCATTAATGTACCCTTGCTTCATCTGTTCGATGCAAGCTGCATTATCTTTATAAATGCAAGTTGGCTCTTCAGTGGTAGAACTATAAAAACATGTCTCTCAAATATGTGTAATGATAGACCTTAACCATATACACTCACGAACCGCCTCATGTAGGGAAATGATCTCAGAGTGGTTCGTGGAGGTAGCCACAAGGGTTTGCTTGGTCGATCTCATGGATATCATTGTATTCCCTATGATGAACACGTATCCAATTTGGGATCGACCTTTGTGTGGGTCTGAGAGGTACCCAGCATCAGCAAAACCAACCAAAGCATTATTTGAGGTTTCGGTGTAAGGAGTCACAATTACATTAGCATCTCTCCTTTCGTCTTCATAGGTATAAAATAAACCCAAGTCAATGGTTCCCTTTAGGTATCTTAAGATATTCTTTATACCTATCCAATAACGTTGCGTTGGTGCTGAGCTATATCTAGCTAACAAGGTTAAAGGAGAATCGACTCTAGTTGATGCAACTAGTAACATACAGGAGGTGTGGGGATTCGGTTTCCCAGTTGCTAGAGTTCTCCTTTATATAGTTTTCAAATCAGGGTTTGCAATCCATGTTACCTTGGTAACAAAGCATTCAATATTCACCGTTAGACGAAAAACCTGATTCAACCAAGCTAATATCTTTCAACCGTTATATCGAACTTAGCTTGTTACACACAAATAAAATGTACCCTCATATAGGTTTATGTAACCGTACCCAAACGTGTACACCATGTTGGCTCGACAATAGTTAACCGAAGTTAGCCATATGATTACTCTCATATCAACCTTATTCATCTTAACCATAACTAGTTCAAATGACTCAAATGAAACTAGTTAAAGAGCTTTTCAATTGCTATATTCTCATAGAAGTATACAAGAACACAATTAAAGCAAAATCGGTTTGATTCACTCGAATCAGTTCATGGACATTATAGCCACGGTTTGCAAAATATTGCATTCCTTATTTTATAAATGTTTAAGTTCATGTACAACCGATTTTAGAAAGTAACCAACTCAAGTATGCAAACGGGTACGCATACTTAAGTAGCCGGACTGCGTTTGGTTATGCCAGTACGCGTACGGGTGCGCATACCAATTCACACTTCCAAACTCCAGTAGAAATTCACGGACGTGAGACTTCCACCAGTATGCGTATGGGTACGCATACTTTCCCAGACATCCAACAACCGCTAGTACGCGTACGGGTACGCATACTTCAGGTTTCCAGTTTTGGACTTATACACAAATGTTAGAACACACTATGTTTATATCCAAACATGGTTACATGATTCTGAGCTCTTTATTTCAATCATTGAAACTTTCTTAGAGGATGACAATAATTGTTTTCACACACTATTAGCATCAAAGCAATTTTGAAGATATTGAAATAATCATAACGAAACATTCCAAGTCTACACCAAATGATTGTATCACACAAACCATGTAAGATGTTACTCGGCAATTTTCACATGATCATATTCTGACTTTCGTCAAGAATATAAGATGAACTTGGTCGAAGCGAAAGCTTGCCAACACATATTTCGATAAATATGTAAGCGAGATAAACTCAGCTCGAAATCTCAAATGTGTATAATAGAAAACTATATCGTAATACGACTTATGTCTCAATATAGGAGATAGAGTAGAAATAGACTCTCCAAGTGATAGATGAGTTTCAGTCTCCACATACCTTTTGTTGATGAAGTTCCACAAGCTCCCCTTAGTAGTTCTTCGTCTTCAAATGATGAATGTCGTGAAGTCTAATCCCTAACTACACAATCTATGTCCTAGTCCGAGACATCTATAAATAGGCTAGAAATCAAGACTTATAGTTTTGATCACTAACATTGACAAACATGCTTGAGATAGCAACGCATGCGAGTTCGACCGAGCAGTGCTCTAACAATCTCTCCCTTTTTCAATTTTAGTGACAAAACTATCAATACATATGGATTACAAAATAAATAAAACTTTATAGCTTCTCATCCAAATGCTTGATCTCCTTGGCATCTTCAACACGACTCGAAATCTTCGTCACTTCCAAGTACTCCATGATTCTAAACGTGTTAAACTCAGCATCATAGTTGTTAAAGATCCGTAGCGATAACAATGAGAAAACAAATGCTCTCAATCATTGTTATACAATGTCATAGTATTATTACACAACATCAAAGTTCAATTGTATCACAACTTTGACAACAATACTATGGTGATATGTATCACTCCCCCTAGTCAATACTTCATCTCGACATGAAAACCACTCCCCCTTACATAATGATCCGTAAACCATATGTATTTGTACGGAAACTAGTGGGATCCTCATCAAATTTTCATAGAGATAGTTCATGACCAAAAGAGAATAACATACCAACTTATTTAGATGCAATCATAAAGCCGAAGCTTAAATGCATTCATCAAGGAGTTTATAAAGATACAAGATAACCCCTATAATATTCCACAGCCGCACTCCCCACAAAGATTTGGAAATAAAGCACAAGTTCAAAAAGAACTCTCCCCCATAAAATGTCATTCCCGAAAGAACAACAAAGGCGACCTTGCTTTTACAAGAAAAGAAGGATTTCTTTGGATATAACCAAATCACATGAAAAATCATAGATTTAAATCCGAAAAACTCAATTGAATTAGCCACAAAAATGATCAATTCAATTGGCAATTCTCAACATAAGAGAACTTACGGAGCAACACAGTATATGCACAAGAATTGTGGATCAGGGAAGACCAATATTGCGGAATAAATAAGGATTCATTATATTTTTCATCATTATTTGCACAATGACATATAATAGACTTAATCCTTGTAAACAAAATTTTTATCCTTTCTTCCATCAAAAAAAGACATAAAAGGCTTTAACTTTTGTATTCAAAAGTTCATTCTATCTTTTATAAATTCATATCGACATAATAGAGATAACTTTTGAACAAGTATGGGACAGTCACAGTTTCACGGACGTAAACAACATATCCCATAACAATTTGCAATATATAAAATCATAAAGATTAAAATTGCAAAAATCATCTTCTAAATAACTTAGAATTTAAATAAATAAATCTAAAAACATTGAAGATGAAAACGTTGAAATAGCTATGTGTACTCACAATAATGGTTATTCCAAACGTGTACACCATGTTGGCTCGACAATTGTTAACCGAAGTTAGCCATGTGATTACTCTCATATCAACCTTATTCATCTTAACCATAACTAGTTCAAATGACTCAAATGAAACTAGTTAAAGAGTTGTTCAATTGCTATATTCTCATAGAAGTATACAAGAACACAATTGAAGCAAAATCGGTTTGATTCACTCGAATCAGTTCATGAACATTATAGCCACGGTTTGCAAAAGATTGCATTCCTTATTTTATAAATGTTGAAGTTTATGTACAACCGATTTTAGAAAGTAACCAACTCAAGTATGCAAACGGGTACGCATACTTAAGTAGCCGGACCGAGTTTTGTTATGCCAGTACGCATATGGGTGCGCATACCAATTCACACTTCCAAACTCTAGCAGAAATTCATGGACGTGAGACTTCCGCCAGTATGCGTACGGGTACGCATACTTGCCCAGACATCCAACAACCGCCAGTACGCGTACGGGTACACATACTTCAGGTTCCCGGTTTTGGACTTATACATAATTGTGAGAATACACTATATTTATATCCAAACATGGTTACATGATTCTAAGCTCTTTATTTCAATTATTGAAACTTTCTTAGAGGATGACAATAGCTGTTTTCACACACTATTAGCATCAAAGAAATTTTGAAGATATTGAAATAATCATAACGAAATATTCCAAGTCTACACCAAATGATTGTATCACACAAACCATGTAAGATGTTACTCGGCAGTTTTCACATGATCATATTCTTTCTTTCGTCAAGAATATAAGATGAACTTGGTCGAAGCGAAAGCTTGCCAACACATATTTCGATAAATATGTAAGCGAGATAAACTCAGCTCGAAATCTCAAATGTGTATAATAAAAAACTATATCGTAATACGACTTATGTCTCAATATAGGAGATAGAGTAGAAATAGACTTTCCAAGTGATAGATGAGTTTCAGTCTCCACATACCTTTTGTTGATGAGGTTCCACAAGCTCCCCTTAGTAGTTCTTCGTCTTCAAATGATGAATGCCGTGAAGTCTAATGCTCAACTACACAATCTATGTCCTAGTCCGAGACATCTATAAATAGGCTAGAAATCAAGACTTATAGTTTTGATCACTAACATTGACAAACATGCTTGAGATAGTAATGCATGCGAGTTCGACCGAGCAGTGCTATAACAATGTACATCTAAATTCGACCATTCATGGGAGTGCTAGCAGGCTACACTTTGTCCATATTAAATTGCCTGAATATCTTACGGACATATGCAGACTGGTGAATTAATATCCAACAAGCTCGATGTTCTAGTTTAAGTCCTAGACACATCCGAGTTTTCCCAAGATCTTTCATCTCAAATTTGGATTTCAAATAGCTTGCGATTTCTCTTAATTCGTCAAGAGTACCTACTATGTTCATACCGTCGACATAGGAAGCTATACATGCAAATTCAGAACTCGTTTTCTTTACCAACACGCTGGGGCACAATTTTTTTATTTGTATATCCCTTCCCAATCAAATAATCACTTAGACGGGTATACCACATCCGACTGGATTGTTATAATCCATAAAGTGGGCATTTCAACTGGATTGCAAACGCACTCTGTGGTTTAGAGTTACCTGATTTGGGCAATGAAAGGCCATCTAGCACTTTCATGAATATTCCTGTATCTGGATCCCCATATAGATATGACGTAACCACATCGATAAGCTGCATTTCAAGCCCTTCTGAAAACTGCCAATCTCATACAATTAGCAGAACATTATGATGTTCACTAAAAAAGAATAAGCGATCTAAGGGTTTGTGAGAAACCTCGTGCCACAAGGTGAATCTTTTTACTTTAAGACTTCATTCCTCTCACTATGCTTTGTGACAAATAATCATATATGTCCCACAGGCTTTACACTTGGTGGGTTAGCACTACCATACCAAATACCTGTATATTTGTCAAAGAACTAAGTTCTTCCTGGATTGCGAAGGCCAAATATGCTCTTTTTGAGATTAATCAATATAGAACATGGTTCGATCTCATTGTGCTCTACTTTTGGAGCAACTATGTATGAATTATACCATCAACATCCATGCATGATCCTTCCATTGACTCATGAACATTCTCATAATCCAATAGGATTTCATTGTTCTCTAGAATAATGTAAAACTTTGGAGCGTCCTCCAGTATGATTAAAGGACATATTTAGAGACAATATCATGAGATGATTGCGGATGATATAAACATTATATTGTGCCTTACTTACCCACTTCCTTTCTAGGTGAGCATTAGTCGAACCTGGTGGTCTCTCCAACTTCCTTTTTGGAGCCACGACCTCAACCACACTTCCAAAAAATGTAGTTGCAACACCTTAGTTTATGGTGCATATCCTATATTAAGGATTTCTAACCTCGCAGGCATGCTTGCAGTTAGTATGTGTGATCTCGTCACTTTAGCGATATCAATAAATGCATCAGGCAATAGAATCTGCCATATTCAAAATCTTGATAATTCTTTTAACTTCACTTTCATATTGTGGAGTGCGAGGATCAAGATGAGACAACATGGGAACACACCACGACAATTCTTGTCGTTCCCTTTGGAATTCCTTTTCCATACCTCCCCCTAACGATGGGAAGGTTGTCTCATCAAAGTGACAATCCGCAAATCTAGCGGTAAAGAGATCGCCTGTCAAAGGTTCTAAGTAGCGGATAATTGTTGGGGATTCATATCCAACATAAATACCTACTCTTCTTTGTGGACCCATCTTAGTACGCCGTGGGGGCGTAATAGGCACGTATACGGCATAACCAAATATACGTAAATGTGAAATATCAGGCTCATATCCAGTTACCAACTGGTACGCAAAAAATGCTTGGCTAGCAATGGGTCTAAAACGAAGAAGTAATGCTACATGCAATATGGCGTACCCCCAGGTAGTAATAGGCAGGTTGGAACGCATAACCAATGCGCTAACTATCATCTGTAACCTTTTGATGGTATCTCCTGCGAAACCATTTTGAATGTGTACATGGGGTACGGGATGCTCTACGTCCATTCCATTAGACATACAAAAATCATCAAATCCTTTAAATGTAAATTCTCCAGCATTATCAAGTTTGATAGACTTGATTAGATAATCAGGGTGGTTAGCCCTTAATCGTATAATCTGTGCTGGGAGCTTTGCGAATGCAACATTTCTTATGGACAACAATGCAACGTGTGACCAACGGTTCGAAGCATCGTCCAGAACCATAAACTAAATGGCCGTATTCTGGATGTATAGGTCCACCAATATCACCTTGTATTCTTTGTAAAAATGGAATACTTCGTTTGGTATCTTTCGCATAAGATGGTCTCGATCCTATCTTTGCTAAAGAACAAGCTTTGCAGAATGAATGATCTGCCTTTGATAAGGACATCGAAGAAGAATGGGACAGGGGGTGCGCTTCAATTACTTTGGATACGAAGGTTGCGCTTCTCTTACTTTAGAAGGCATAAAAGGTATATCATTTACTTTAGAATGCACATTGTTACTCTGCATTGTAACAATCTTTTGTCCCACTTTCTTTTTCATTCGAAAGAAAGGATGTCCATGTGAGTTCTTCAAAACACTGATCATCATATCATGACTTAGGTGCCCTAGTCGATCGTGCCAAAGCTTATACAAGTTACTGGCCAACAGTTCATCGTTGGCAACCATATGGGATTCGATAATCCTAATAGTGGTGATATACAACCCACTAGAGTGACTCATTAGTTTCTCTAATATGCGTTTCCTTCCGCATTCACTAGAGGTCACATATATGTACTCAATTCCATTTTCACAGTGAGTTTCCAAGTGATAACCATTTGCACGGATATCCTTGAAACTCAACAAGGTGAAGTTAGCTCTTGGTGCATATAGAGCTTCTGTGACTTTAATCATTGTGTCATTTGGCAATCAAATTTGAGCCATACGTCGCCCAATTATTACTTATGATGGTCAAATCATCATAGTCACAGAGGTATTACAAGGAGTAAGATACAAATAATTGTCTATTTCTTAGGATAGTGTGGGTGCTTCCACTATCACCTAGACATTATATTTCTCCTTAAGAAATTCCTACAAGTATATTAGGCAGGAATGTTATTAAAAGGAACGATATATCTCACTTTCTTTAGAGATTTCTGTCCCATTAGAATGATGTCCTTTTCATTCTAATATACATGCTAAACAATAGAATATCATAAACAAAGTAAAATTCTACATAATAGAAAAACAAGTACTTATAGATAAACTATACATGCAACATTAAACAAACTGTAGTCTAAGACAACATAAAATTACAAGAGACTAAATGTATTTAGGCGCAAGAAAATTCAGGTACTTCAATTGCTGGGGCAAAGTCCGAATTGCCCAGGAAGTCTGAAATTATGAGGTTGACGTCAGGGTTAAGATTATTTTCGGCCGTGTAGTGAACTTCTTGCTCGAGAATTTCCTGGTACATTTTGTAGCTCGCAGCTATGTTGACACTAGCCTTACATTGCTTTTATTAATGTCCGGTAAATCCGTACTTGTAACAAGGCGCATTTCCATATGCGGCCTTTAAGTAGAGGGATTCTTAGGTGTTTTCTCAAACTTAGGGTCACTAACACTATGGCAAGAATTTACTTCTCTGTGCCCATTAATATGGTGCTCAAATCCTTCTGAGTCCACAAAAACGACAAATTCCGGTACAATTTTCCCGTGGCCAAGTTTCTTTATGGACGAGATGGATTATCAAAACCAAATTTCCTTATGGTTATGTGGGTAACACGGATATGTCATAGTTCAATTTCTGATTATCACCCGGTCAACAAAATTAAATAACCAAATTTCTTTATGGTTATCAAAGGTGTAAAGAATAAACCAAATTTCGTTATGGCTATTAGAAGTGCAAACCATAAACCAAATTTCTTTATGGCTATTAGAAGTGCAAACCAGTAAACCAAACTTCATTATGGTTATCGAAGGTTCAAACAGGTAAACCAAATTTCGTTATGGTTATTGAAGGAGCAAACCCGTAAACAAAATTTCGTTATGGTTATCGAAGGTGTAAACCACTTGTAAAACAAGTGCTCCGTTTGCGAACCATTTTTCTTTATGGTTATAACAGGGACCAATCGTTTTCTAACCAACTTTCTTTATGGTTTAAAAATTGCAAACAATTTGATAATAAGGCTGACAAAATAGTCAACTGAAAATAGGCCCATTAAAAAAAAAGTAAACTACGGGCTCATTTATCATTTACATGCGCATAATTATGAGGATTTAATTTGCAATCCGTTTGCATGTTTTAGTAGCAAACCATTTGCGGGGAAAATATTTAAAGAAAATTTATAAATGATTATTTATTTTTTGGTTAATATTTATAGCATGGATTGGTGATATTAAACAAGGATATAAAATGAATATTAATTATTATATAGCATTAGTTGTATATCAAGACAATATCATGATTTACTAAAACAAATCCATGGCAAAAATAAGAAAGCATGCATACATACCATACATAAACTACATATATTTAATAATGACAACATATTAAAATATCATAAAGGTATAACTCTATATGGTAAAAAAAAAATCAAAAAAATCAGAGATGCTTTTGTATATCACATGACTAAATTAATGAGGGTAAAAAGACAAACATTCATTACTTTTAAGAGAGATAATTAATAGTATATGATAAAACCAAGTATGTCTCTTTCAAGGGGACAAAATGCATGTATCAAAAGAAATACGTTTTTTTTTTTTTTTCAAAAATGAAAGAGAAAGTAAACATCACATGTTGAGTTAGGAACAAAATCAGATGGGTTTTTTCTTTTGGTTTAATTTTTTTTTCTATCACATGCTTTATCAAAAGAAAATTATCATTATAAAAGGAGTACACAAGCAAGTGAAAAAGTGAATAAGATAAAGTATTATTATAAGGAAGTACTATAGTTATCATGTGGTGAAGAAGAATGGCATACACTAATTTGTATCCTCATGTGATATAAAATATAGAGAGAAATATATCACAAGCAAGGAAAAATGCATGTGTAGAAGAATACATGGATTTTCTTAACAAATCAAGAAAAAGTCATAGTTTAGATATACCTTCTTAATCTTTCCTTACTTGATTTAATTAGAAAACAAGAAAAACTATAGTGGTGAAGGATCGCTTCTCAGTAGAACTAGTAATTGTAGTTGATGTAAAAAAAAAACACTCAATTTTGGCTAAAGCAAGGTGCTGATAACATGTTTAAATATATTGGAAATATGAGACAAACATAATAGAAACAAAAGTAGAGGAGAAGGAGAATCAGTGTATTCCATTTATTGATTATTCTCATATAAATACAAGAGGAAGATAACTCTAGCTATTACATGTGTTAGCTTGCATGCGAGGTGGTATTACATGTGTCTACAAGAAGGAAGGTGCATGAAATGTGTCCAAGGAGAAGGGAGGTGCTTGACATGTGGTCATCCACACATATTCCTATAACAGGTAGGGTTTTTTTTTTTTTTTAGGATTATTATTTGATATTATTTTTTTATTTGTTGGATTAGAATTAATTGTTGGTTAAGAGGAGTCAATTGGATCATTTTGTTTTATGCACACTCTTTAAGGGAGTGTACACAAAATTGGACTCACAATTTTGCAAGCGTTCTAACGTGACAAGTTGACCAGGATAATGATAAAAATGGATTAACGTACAAGTGTGTTTTAGGATAAAAACTGATTCTGCTGGTTCTGGTAAATTTGGGTGTGCCGCCGAGAAACGAATCTAAACCCTAAACAAATGCACTGCACGGGAGTACTTTAGATTTGAGAGATCAATCTGTACAATCCTGTCCTAAACCAAGAAATTGCCGTTTCAGTCTTGCTCCGGTCATAAAATGAAGGAGAAGGGTTGATCTTAGGAAGGGAAACGAAGAGGTGTTGAGATCAGAATGGTTATCTCTGAATGTGTGGCAATTTTATGACTTATATCAGAATACGAAACTGTCTTGCGGAATGTAAGCTATCAGTTCTTGGTGTTTTTTCTGGATACTTGTGTTTTTGTTAACCAAAACTCTGTTGTTGTTGGTCAAAATAGGTCGAAACTTATTTGTATCAGTCATAGTTGCACGCACCCTGATCTCATAGGAAGTGGGAGTAGTTGAGTGATGGAGAAGTGGGGTGGTGTGAAAATGTAGAAAACCACGTCTTGCTATGAGGGAAGACGAGTCAGCTTACACCCACTACTTCTCTGCTGCCACTAATTGTCCGCCTTTCCTGACACTTTCTCATAATGGGCGTGTTGCACGCCGCACGCTGTAAACCGCCAGACCAATACCCTGATGAACATCCCCCAGTTTGTGACATGTTTGATGTCTCGAGTATTTTCGTGAAAAATATGCAGCAGGTTGCTGAGTGGGTCTTGTTTGCAATAATTAGTTATTTTGACCAATCACGCGCAAGCCAAGCGGCGGGTAGTCATGTGTGGTTAGTCAAGTCATGAGACTTGCCACAAAGAATAGCATGTAACGCTATTAGGTTAAATAACTAAGTTATTTGTGAAACCGATATTTATAAAATATCGCATGTATTCGATGCATGTAAAGCATCGCTTTTAAGCAAGCAGCTCAAAATAATCGATGCATGATACATCGTTGTATTGAGCCTGTCTTGGTTGGTCGCGGAACCTAGTGTCTTAAAAAGGAGCGTGGCCGACCATTTTCAGGAAGCTGCTGGGAGCTATTTATGCATGCAAAAGGTAGGCCGGTCGGTCCCTAAAGGAGAGTGATGGCTGGTAGCCATTTTGACATCCTATTGGTCGGTCCAAGTTAAATCTAGACCAGTTAAATTGGCTAGCCAAATTGGATGGCTAAGATGATTTGCGGCAGTTATTGGTTGCCGCTATTTTATTTAAGACTTATATAAGAAGAGTGGCCAGCCATCTTTGGGCGATCGCTTAGGAGCCATATGGGCAAGCCGTTGCTTGGCCGATTGTTCCTTATGGAAGAGGGGTGTCCAGTGATGATGGCCACATCTTGTTGAACGCCTAGAGTAGGAGTTTGGCAGGCCGATTCATCTAGCGAAGTTGGGCGGTCGAGATGATTTGCGGCAGTTAATGGCTGCCGTTGATTTAATTTAGGTTTTAAAAGATGTGTGGCCAACCCATTTTTGGCCAACGGTTTTTGGTGTTGGCGGCATGCTGTGGATCATTCGACCAGCCAGCGCTATAGTCTGGCCGCTAGTGAGTGTATCTGTGCCTTGTCCTATGATCGGAATTAAATCTAGGCCGATCAATTCGGCTGGCGAAGTTGGACGACCGAGATCGTTTTGTGGCAGTAATGTAACGCTGCTTAATAGAAATTAGGGTTTTGTAAGTCGCGCGGCCAACTAGCTTTGGGCAATCGTTTAGTGGCTCTGTTGGCGAGTTGGAAGGATTCTGATTGGCCAAGGCGTTAGTGGGCCCGCCGGTGTGCATGGTGGTGCTTGTCCGACCGTGTTAAGAAGTGGTTAGACTTGATAAATCGAGTGGCCAAAACGTATGGCCGTGATCGTTTTTAAGACTGACATGGGCAGCCTATATTAAATTCCTTAAGGAATTAGGTGTGCGACCAGCTAACTTCCAACTTTATTTAAAAGTGTGTGTGCCGCATTTAAAGCGATCTGATTGGTCGATGGGAAAGGGGGCTGGCAAGCGGCAACATGGAGTGTGGCCGATCGGCTACGGGCGGCGCCTGCTGGAGCAGATCGGCCGACCAAGTGGTGCGGCCACGCCTCCCTTTGCTGCTGCTTTTACTTGCCACAGTTCCTCTTTATTTCTTGTTTTCTACTTTTGGTAGGATTTTGCTCCTACTAGTCCATGGCGGATTAATTTCCTAGCTTACCTAGGTTTGGTCTCGACCAATAGGGTTCGAACTATCGCGCAGGGCGTAAAAAATCTAATTTTTGCAAATTGATAAAATTAGGTTAAAGAACTGAATTTTGCGGGTTGCCGCAAAATCAATCAATTTTTGGTGAATTTTGCATACTGATACAAAAAATCATTAATTTAATATCAAAGGGCAGCATAACTTTGTGCGCCTCTGATTGAGTACTTCCACACGCATCTTAACACTACACCATTTTTGGGGATTAGCAACGGATTCTAGCTGTTGCAAAACAGACTTGCAACAACAGCCAGCCGTTGCGAAACGTGGTGTTGCATTTTTTTCGCAACAGCTCTTAAGCCGTTGAGAAACTTTTTTCGCAACGGTTTTCGCTTCAGCCAACTGTTTTTTTCATTGAATTTGCAACGGCTTCAGCAATTGCGAATAGGTTTAGCAATAGCTGTCTGCTGTTGCTATATTTTGGTCGCAACAGCTTCAAGCAGTTGCGAAATAGAAAATTCGCAACAGCTACATAGCAGTTGCGAAATTTGGAACCAAAAAATCTTAGAACGGCTCCACTTAGCCGGACCGGGTTTTGTTGTTCTGGTTCGAAATTTAGCAACAGGCAAAAGCCGTTGCTAAATTTTTTCAACAGGAAAAAAAAAAGTCAAGTCAGAAGTCCGTTGACCTAGTCAAGGGTTCCCTGCAACATTTTCAGGCCAAAATTTTGGCTAGTACCCTAAAAACATACAAATTATATGCCCATGAAGGATAAAAAATGGATTACCAAACAAAACTCAACATATACAAGAAACGAAAAGATAGTCTTCCTTAAATCATACAGTATATCTATATGGACAGTTCAATTCTTATAGATACTTATGTTTCATAAGCTTTCACATATCGAAATTAAACAACGTAAGATCAAATCTTGTAGATACCTATGTTTTAGATTACTTTCATCATTTTTAAATTTAATTAACATTGCAAGAAAGTATTCCTTACTTGTTCTCATTGACATCATCCGACTTCACCATCTGAATCACGCTCCAGCAATCTTAGACTCACTCCCAACTAACTTCGCCACTTTCCATCTTGCTCATTTGCATTTGTCGCTCATAGGCTAATAAATTGGTTCGCTACACCATGAGCACTGCAAATACATAACTCTACTGGTCATACTTAGGTTTTAAGATTTCAACAATGATTGTTCGCAAACACTTAACTTAAAAAGCATATAACCTGAGGTGTCCTCATACGCCCAGTTAACATTGATAGGATGCCCAGACCTGTATATGAACAGAGTTAGATGTATGACATAGGAACGAGAAAAGCAATCAAAAGCAGAAGGATTCTACTCACAATTGTCTCCCATTGTGAGTTATAATAGCGAGGGCAGCACATCAACAATCGAAGTAGTCAACAAGGTCATAAGATAACTATAAACATCAACATTAAAGCAAATGGTAAGCACAAACCAATACAAACAACCAAAAAACGGTACCGAACCCTTTGAAAAAATATCCCCAGCCAAAAAATACAATTGTACACCCCTATCCGACCAAGAATTATCCCTTTTAAAGGCAATTCACACACAAAGAAACAAGCTACCATGGCAGATAAGCAAATTCATGAACCATTGCAACAACCTATTACTGCAGATCCAACTATTACCAGATAGAAATTTAAAACATGCTTCAACCTCTAAACAGAAATCCAAATGAAAATATCCTGAAATATTATATACTCAGATTAACACAAATCAATGGTACATTATGAAAAAGCGGGGGTACAACAACCTGACCCAATAATTCGCTTACCAATATGTATGGACTAACTCCAATATACTTTTAAGAGAATCAACTGGACAGTCAGACTCAATCTTAATAAAAAGTATATCAAAGAGTTATATATCTCAATTTCTCGATTCAATCCTTACTCAAGCAAATATAAATCTGCGAGTCTAATTGAATACAAGAGAAATTAACCTGAACGGTACCAAAGACTAATGTTCAAGTATTAATCAATTTCAATCAACAACCAAAGGTCGGATTTCCCAATTGATTAATTCAACGCACAACCTGTGATATTTCAATTATATAACAAAATATAATGCGGAAAAGAAATAACACAGACACCAGAAGTTTTGTTAACGAGGAAACCGCAAATGCAGAAAAACCCAGGGACCTAGTCCAGATTGAACACACACTGTATTAAGCCGCTACAGACACTAGCCTACTACAAACTAACTTCGGTCTGGACTGTAGTTGAACTCCAATCAATCTCACACTGATCCAAGGTACAGTTGCGCTCCTTACGTCTTTGATCCTAGCAGGATACTACGCACTTGATTCCCTTAGCTGATCTTACCCACAACTAAGAGTTGCTACGACCCAAAGTCGAAGACTTTAATAAACAAATCTGTCTCACACAGAAAAGTCTACAAGAATAGATAAATCTGTCTCCCACAGAAATACCTACAAGTTTTTGTTCCGTCTTTTCATAAATCAAGGTGAACAGGAACCAATCGATAACCCGGACTTATATTACCGAAGAACAGCCTAGAATTATCAATCACCTCACAATAATCTTAATCGACTAGCGAATCATGATATTGTGGAATCACAAACGGTGAGACGAAGATGTTTATGATTATTTTTCTATCTTGCCTAACGGAGAAATTAATCTCGAGCCAATTTTACAATTGTACTCAATATGATAGAAACGGCAAGATCAGATCATGCAACTACAGAGAAAATAGTTGGGTCTGGCTTCACAATCCCGATGAAGTCTTCAAGTCGTTAACCTACAGGGTCTCGGTAGAAACCTAAGGTTAAAGGAAAATCGACTCTAGCTTATACAACTAGTATCACATAGGAGGTGTGAGGATTAACTTTCCCAGTTGCTAGAGTTCTCCTTTATATAGTCTCCAAATCAGGGTTTGCAATCTAAGTTACCTTGGTAACAAAGCATTCAATATTCACCGTTAGATGAAAACCTGATTAGATTCAAGCTAATATCTTTCAACCGTTAGATCGAACTTAGCTTGTTATACACAAATGAAATATACGTCAATTAGATTTGTGTAACCGTACCTAAACGTGTACAAGTCGTTGGTTCAACAGTAGTTAACCAAAAGGTTAGCCATATGAGCACTTTCATATCAACCTTATTCATCTTCACCATAACTAGTTCAAATGAACTAGTTCAAGAGTTGTTCAGTTGCTTAGATCTCATAGAAGTATACAAGACACAATCGAAGCAAAATTGGTTTTGATTCACTCGAATCGATTCATGAACTTTATAGCCATGGTTTCCAAATATGCATTCCTTAGTTTATATAAATTTAAGTTCACGAATAAACCAATTTTAGAAAGTAACACACTTAAGTATACGTACGGGTATGCGTACTTAAGTAACTGGATTTGAGTTTGTTTTGGGTTCCAAACTCAGCAGAAATTCACGGATGTGAACTTTCCGCCAGTATGCGTACGGGTACGCATACTTAGGTAACCGGATTGAGTTGGTTTTGATTTCCAAACTCAGCAGAAATTCACGGACATGAACTTCCGCCAGTATGCGTACGGGTACGCATACTTACCCAGTCTCTATCAACCATTTAGTACACACACAAGTATGCATACATTTGGTTCCCGGTTTTGGAATTATACACTAATGCGCGAACACATTATATGCTTATATCCAAAGATGGTTACATGTTCTAAACTCTTTATTTCAATCATTGAAACATTCTTAGAGGATGTTAAATAGAGGTTATTCACACACTATTTTTCATCAAAGCAATTTTCAAGATATTGAAATAATCAACATGACTTTCGTCACTTGTAAAGATGAACTTGGCCAAAGCGAAAGCTTACCAACACATATTTCGGGAGCGAGATAAACTCGGCTTGAAATAGCAAATGTGTATAATCGAAGTCTATATAGCAATACGACTTTTGTCTCAAGATAGGAGATAGAGTAGATAGACTTTTTGAGTGATAGATAAGTTCAAGTCTCTACATACCTTTTAGTCGATGAAGTTCCACCAGTTCCTTGAGTAGTTCTTCGTCTTTGTATGATGAACGCCATGGAGTCTAGAGCTGAACTACACTTTATATCTTAGTCCGAGACTTAGCTATAAGTAGACTAGAAATCAAGACTTATAGTTTTTGCAACTAAACTTGACAACAAGCTTGAGATAACAACGCTTGCGAGTTCGACCGAGCAGTGCTCTAACACATTATACAACAGTGCATACAATGATTTACGAATAGACTTGAATTGCAACAAAGATTTCAGAGGTAACCTAACCAAAATCTCAAAGATTATATCTTCTAGTATGCAAGTAGTAATGCAGTGAGTTGAGCTCGCCATCAATTGAGTGATAATGATATGAAATACTGTCATTCAAACACACAGATCATTTAAAATTGCTTTCCTGGAAACTAACAACAGCTATTATACCTAAAAATGAACTAAAAATTTAAAGTAAATGCAGTAACACTGAAACACAAAAAACAACTTATTATGTTTAACTTGTATGCCTAGATTATTTGCATTAAGAATTAAAAGAATTTTTGAAGCACTTACATGTAAAAGAGGTTGACAGCAACCAAGTATCAGGTTAGCTTCCGAGATTACTAAAAAGGAACATTACGAAGGCATACAATAATAAACCAAGACAAACTAAAACAATTTCAGATTATGATTGCAGGTCTTCAGGATGAGGAAGTACCATTTCCAGTAGCAGGATTTGCATAAAGGTCATTACCAACTACTCTCATCGTCTCTCATTTCCAGTGTTAGTTGAACCTAACCAAACAAAAGAAACAGAGCATATAAACACTCCTACATAACTTAAGTTGAATCATTAATAAATGCAGATGGAATGTTGATTATAAATAAACTTGAACAGGAAACGACCTTACATGTATCAACTGCCCTTACATATATTTTTCATTGTTGCTGCTGTGGTTTCACGACGATTAAAATCCGTGGTTTTATGCATGTTCTCTATTGCATAAAACCAAATAAATTAAACCTATCGACGAATACTGATATGCCTTGATCACTACAAATCAAACCACATTCCAAATTTAGTACCAAGGATAACACTAATACACACCCAAATTTTAATTTTGCTACTTAAATCTACCAATAAAACGTAGATTCTTCAGCTACTTACCAAGGTACCTAGACTTGGTTTCACATGAAACATCTTCAAAGCTTTTTCTTTCCCCAGAAACATCTGCAATATTAACCAATCAAACATATCAATAAGAAGGAGATTAAAAGAGAGAGAGGATACATGGGTTGTTGGTATTTATAGCTGAGTGTTCTGTTCTTCCCTAGACCATTTTATCCAAACCAATCAACAAAATAAAAATCTCAATAACTCATTCATTTTGTTCTACAATGAAAGTGTAGAAGAATCCGAAGCTTTCTTTATCTATCTCAAACACTCAAACACCCCTTAATATGTTATCGTTCATCCCTGTTATCAATGGCAGACAACAAACTTTGTTTAACTTATTTCATGGTTTAAAATTAGCCCAAAATTGAAACTGACTTACACATCCTTCTACGTCCTTCTCAACCTAAAAACATGTCCTAACACTTCTCAAGATAAGCCCTAATTTGTTAACAATCAAATACCCAAAAAATCCGAACATCATGATTTCACAAGCAAAACTAAACAATTAAAACAATTACAAACCCAAATACTTCAATTAGATCCACCATAAATCAAATTACTTCAATTATCCACCACTTAGAAACCCAATTTACTTCAATTGCAATCAAAATAGTAAAAATAACCCAAAATCTGAACCCTAAAAATCATTTTTTACTAACAAACCCAGAGATAAACCCTAGAACAAAACCATTGTGTAAACTCTTCAATTAAGAGTCTTCTTCTTTTAAATCGGCCTGAAAATCCACCGAAAATTGAGTATTCTTCATAATCATCTCTATCTTTCTTGTTTTCTCTCACCATTTTCTCCCCCAAAATAATTGCAAACCCTAACTTCGAAATCAAACCCTAACTTTTCCTATAGAAAAATCAAGCACGAGGAATATTGAAGAGAAAATAGTGGTGGGTTTTCAAGAGAAGGACTGAAGAACAATATAATCAGGAGAAAGATTTCTCTCGAAGGTTTAATGGTGGTAGGTTTTCTGAAAATAAAATGGTTTTCAGAGAAAAATCGAAGAGAAAATGGTTTGCGTTTAATGGTGTGCTCATGGTGGTGGTGTTTGGGCGATATCAGAAATGAGAGTCATGAATATTTTTTTTTTATGAAGTAGAGACTGAAATGGAGTGAAGGTGAGGGAGAAGGAGAAAGATAGACGAGAGTGATAGAGGTGAAGTGTTTCTTCCTTTGGGATAAATATAGGGTTGAGGTGAGATATTTGATCTAACCGTCCAAATATTTCAGAGCAAATCCTAACCACAGAAGATAGTGTTGTCATCCACTAAAACTCGTCGCACATGTGGAATTCTAGTGTTACCTTGCACACAAGCAGGAAGCACATGTGGTATGGTCAGCCGTTGCGAATTGCAACACGGCTCAAAAATACGCAACTGCTGGCAACAGTTAAAAATTTCGCAACTGCAGCAAGCAGTTGCTAATATTTGAGCAGTTGAGAATTCGCAACTGCGTAAGAGCTGTTGCAAAATTTTGTTGCTAATCGGGAAAAATGGTGTAGTGTAATCCTGACACTTCGGGAGATTCATGCTACTCGGCTGGGAGCGAGCATTAGTCGTCATGTCATGTCAGTATTAAGAGTTCAACTGGGGAACATGGCATAGAATAAATACTTAGAAATTTACAGAATATTTGGGATTGTTGCTACACGCACCATTCTGGATAAATTTCATATAAATATACTGAATTGCTCAATACATATGTAAGTAAATATGCCTGGGCACTCATCACTTTTAAATGGCTCAATCTTCTTTGCAGAATGATGGCGCATTAAATACAGGGTTTTACAATTTTAGCCCAGAACTAAAAACCACCACCAACAAAGTGCAGTTACTTAATTATAACCGAAATAATAATTGTAATGCGGAAAGTAAAGTAATAGTACGACACACAAGATTTTGTTAACGAGGAAAACTGTCTGATAGAAAAACCCTGGGACCTAGTCTAGGTTTGAATACTTTCAAATTTAAGCCACTATACAAATTGACTACCGCATCTTTGTATAGTTGAGACCAAGTAAACTGATCCCAGTTACTCAGTTCCTTCAGTATCCTTGCGTACAACCAATATGGTTTACGCACTTGAATCACAAGGTAGAGCCCGCTATCTTGAGTCGCTTCACCTGCTGTCATGTTAGCGCATAAGCGCGTGGTGATTTTATCTTTTCATCTTCAACATATCAAACAATTAAAATCATCCATCTCTTCAGGCTGATATCGAGTTTGTTTTTCTTTGACACGAAAATGGCAAAATTGATCAAAAAAACAAAGATGTCACCAAGAGTGACACCATAGTTACAAAAAGAAAAAGAAACAAAATCGCTAAGGAGCAACTCAGAATCTCCAAACAAGAAGGTCAAAGCACAAGCGATCACTCATAAAAAATCCACATTTTCATTCTAAAACGAGCATTTGACTGCATCAATTTTCTCATGATAGTCATATCCAGAGTTGAAATCTCCCATACCATCAGTATCCTCAGTCAAAGGAATATCCATCTCTACTTTAGCACGACTCTCTAATAAATTTCTACACATAAATCTTATCATAGGATGGTCAGAGATACCCAATAACTTTTTAAAAGCGATTTTGGAATCTATTTTGGCATCACTAATAGAAGAAACTGAATTGAAATACAAAACTAAATCCTTTCCTATAAGAGTTTTCTTCTTCTTTTTCCGGATTGTAACTCGACTCAAAATCCATTTACAGTGGGAGACCAGCCTTTGTATTCTCCTTCTGGATAGAATCAATAGCCGAAATTAGAGTTGAAAAATCATTGACCGCTAAACTAGATTGAGTGCCCTTAGGATGATGGATTTCTTCTATTCTTGCTTCTTCAACCCTAGCATCTAATAAGTTTGACATCCCAAGTTTGTTCTAGCAAGTCATGAAATTCTTCTTTTCAGAATTATTAGTTTATCATCTTTCTTTTTTCTCTTTCTTATAACATGGGTCCATTCTGGAGGAGTAGCCAATAACTCCAATACTCCACCCTCACTCCCACTCACACAACCTTCTACGAAGACTTGTAAAGGTTGTCCACAACCCACCTCAACATCTTGTTGCACATCGCTCGACATCGAGTTTGGCTTGAATTCCCATCTTGAATTCCATTAGACTCGAGTCAAATCAAGCAAAATAAAATGATTGGGTGCGATGTCGTTGTAACAAAAATATTTGAGCAGAGGCAAAATTGAAAAGCTAATAACGATATCTACTTGATTTTGTGGGGTTAGTTTCTGTCGCATTCATAAATTTAACAAGTAACACGCTGCTCTTGGTATGTCTTCATGGTTCATTGTGCCTCTGGTCTAGTCTTTTTTTGGGTAATCATATGTGTTTTCTTTAAAAAAAAAAAGTTCTTTTAATTGTCGATACACTGATCTTGAATACACTTATAAGCCATTTTGACAGAAAAGTTTCCGTCCTTAGTAGTATATTTCCATCTAATTTTATCCTTATCATGACATGGAATTTTGATTTTCAGAATTTCATTCACTGTGTTCTCGACGAATATAGGGATTAATGTATTTGTATCCCATTGTTTGGTATCATGACCAATGAGTTGACTAACTGTTTTCATGTTAGACTGCATAAAAGTATTATATTAACGTAGCCATATATGCTTGGGACCCAAATGTCCCTCCATGTGCTAATGTTAGCTCCATCTCCAATCTCCCAACAAATATTATACTTGATAATATCCAAACCTTCTCTAATACTTCTCCACACCTAAGATCCTATAGTAGTATTAGAGTCATAAAGTGGATTAGAGTTGAAGAAATACTTACTTTCTAACAGCTTGACCCCAAAAAGCGTCAGGAGAATTTACCATTTTCCATGCCATCTTGGTAAGGAGCGTTTTGTTAAAGATAAATGATTGTTTAATTCTCATACCTTCTACCTCATTTGATTGATCTATGTGCTTCCATTTTCTGGGATACTGACCTTTCTTTTCTATCTTTTTATTCCACCAAAACCACATCTGAATAGCATCTCACGGATCTGCTAATTTAGTCGGCATAGGGAAAAGAGCCATCTAATGCGCAACTAAGGAGCCGAGAACAGATTGGTTAGAATAGTTCTCTCAGCTTGGTTAAAAAAAATTGATTTCCAACCTGCTAAATTACCATTAAAATTATCAAGAAGACCATTGAAAGACTACATTTTATTTCTTTGAAGCATAAGGGGAACTCCTAGATACTTATCACTTAAAGCCATTCTTAACTGAGTTTGGTACTTTAGGGCTAAAGACTGTTTCGGATTTAGCAAAATTTACAGACTCACTTGAATGAATGCTAAATTGGTCTATGATATAAGATAGTTGTCTTGCTTGTCTTGCATTAGCTTTAGTAAAAACTAAGCAGTCATCTGCAGAAAATAAGTGTTAGATGAGAGGAGCATCATTGTTAACTTTGAAACCATGTCTTTTGTTTTCTTGTTCCGCAGCAATGAGGGCACGAGAGAATGAATCCATACAGACAATAAAAAGGTGTGGGGATAACAGATCCCCTTTCCTAAGGCCACGTTGAGGACTATAAACACTACCCGGGATACCATGGAGCATTATGGAGGTTATTACTATCGAAACACAATGATTTAACATTTCACACCAAGCTTCACAAAACCCTAATCTTTCAAGAGCGGCAATCAGAAAACTCCACTTTATACGATCGAAGGCTTTGGCCATGTCTATCTTAATGGCCATCCACCCATTTTCAGACCTACACTTTCTCATGGAATGGATTAACTCATGCGCTATAACTATATTGTATGTAATTAACCTACCGGATAAGATTGCAGTTTGAAACAAGGTGATGACCCTATAAAAAAGTGTTTTAAGCCTAGTAGCTAGAACTTTAGAAATAATTTTATAGCTACATTGTAAAGACTAATTGGTTGAAACTCCTGCAATCTTGGGGTTAGTGGTCTTAGGAATCAGACTAGTAAAAATTATGGTTTAATTACCTAAGCATATGTCTACTAGTAAAAAATGATTGTACCATACTCACATTGTCATCACCTACCGTTTCCCACATTTCTTGATAGAAATTGGGAGGGAAACTGTTGGGCCCTGGCGTTGTCCATGGCTGCATATTGTATACTACATTCTTGATTTCATCATGCGACGGAATTCTAATGAGGTAATCATTGTCTGCTTCTGTAGTGCATGGATTGATGTGCTCAAGGTAATTTAAAACTTCCGGTGGTCTGGTAAATCTGCTCATATTAAAGATTAAAATCTATCTCGTTCTGCAAGATATCTACTTGAATTTGTCTTCTCATGAAGTTTATCTGGTGGAAATAAGTTATATTTTTTTCACCAAACTTGAAGAATTCTTCCTTACTTCTTTGCCTCTGAAAATCTTCTTCTATATCACACAATTGGCTTAACCTGTTTTGCATTTCAACAATACTAGGCGAGCTAACAGAATGATTAGTAGCTAACAAGTTCTGAATTTGAGATTCAAGCTTGCAAATTTGAATGTTAATATTACCAAAATGAGTATAATTCCAATTCTTTAGGTCATGTTTAGTAAAAAAAAACAAAGATTTAAAAACCTTAAAGGATGGGGAACCCCTTATATCACTTCTCTAATTTTTGGTTATTAACTCTTTACAGCTAGGGTCCCTAAACCACATATTGTTAAGACGAACTGGCTTTTGAGTTCTTGACTCATTTCTCGCAGTGGATAGGAGAATAGGGCAGTGATCACTTTCCATGGGCATAAGGTGTTAAACTGCAGCTTTTTGGTAGTTATTTTTCCAGTCCAGATTGGTAGCACATCTGTCCAACCTTTCTAACACTACCTTATTAGGATTACTTCCCACATTTTCTAAAGACCAAATCAGTAAACCAATTTAATACTTGCAAAATATTTTGAACTAATATTTCCAACACTGTATCGATGGGTATCTAAGAACCTGTGGAACCCACTCGACGTATAATTCGAATTTGGTTTGACAGATAAAACGGCTGTGACTGGCATGTTTCTGCTGGAACTGAAGGAAGGAGTATGATGAAGAAGAAAAAGAAAAAAGAGATATATAACTGAAACGCTGCTGATAATGCATTGAACTATTTGACTGAATTCTGATGGGAAAAAGTTAAATTAACTCAAAACCTCACCCCAAAATATTTGTCAGGACTCTACAAACTCGCTCTCATTTAGATGACTAAAGCATATGAACAAAGCCTTTGTTTATAGTCTCACAATTACGGTTCTAACCTAAGCCTAGTAGAATTATAAAAGTCCAATTTTATCAGCAGGTCATGAGTTATAACCCCAAAGGTGTCACTATTTATATACAAAAACTCCAACAAAACAAATTATCCACAAAAACCCTATTTGATTTAATTTGTCTAAAATACCTTAGTACATCAACCCCACCACAGGTGAAAACCAAATTCCAGATCTAGATTTTTTTTTTTTTAATGTTCGCTCTCTTTCACTGTTTCTCTCTGGTTTCACCACCACCAATCAGCAACTCCACTCCACCAGCAACAACACAACCACCAACTAGCAACACCACCGTCCAACGCCACCACCACCAGTAGCAACCAGAACGAACACAACCTACCACTAGCACCACCGCCAACGAGCACCTCCAACCAACACCGCCACAAAACACCAACAGTACCAACGACTACCACCACCAATACCATCGCCACCACCAATACCCAGCACCACTCACCATCACAAACCAGTACTACCACCAACTAGCAACACACCAACAATATTGGTTTCAACAATAAAAATTAGGCAGAAAAATGATGAAACCAAATTTGGTTTCAACATAATATTTGCATTTCACCAACACAACTTCAACGAAGAAACCAAATGCACCAAATTGAATAAACTAGGAAAAATTTAGATGGAACCAAATTTGGTTTCAAAATAAACGTATTGTTTCACCACTGAACTTTAGTTTCATGATAAAAAGTAGGCAAAAATCAGATGCAACCAAATTTGGTTTCAACAAAACTTCAATGTTGTTTAGTTTTTGTAAAATTTGATGAAACCAAATCCGATTTCATCATTTTTATGACATCTCACCAACACAAAATTGGTTTCAACGTTGCTTAGTTTTTGTAAAATTTGATGAAATCAAATTTGGTTTCATCATTATTCTGACATTTCACCAACACAAAACCCTAGTTTTGACAATGATGATGTATCATTATTTTTTTTATGATGATTTACGACGATGATGATCTTGAGGTGTTGGTGATGTTTGTAGAGGATAAAATGAGAAGGAGAAGGTGTTGTTGGTGTTGGATCTTGACATAGTGGTGGGGAAGAAAAGAAAAGGAGAATGAGGTGTTGTTGATGTAAAATCAGGACATATAAAGAGAAGGAGGTGCTAGTGGTGTTGGTGAAGGAGACGGAGGTGCTGTTAGTGGCGGATATGGGTGACGGAGGTACTATAGGTGAACATAAAAGTAAAATAAAAAGATAAAGAGGTGTTGGTGGAGGAGACGGAGGTGATGTTGCTGCAGATCTATTTTTTTTCTCACTGGTTTGGTGGCGGCAGAACTACTGTTCTGCTGGTGGTGATGGTGGTGGGGAGAAAGAGGTGGAAAAAAGAAGAAAAAAGAAAGGAGAGACGAAGAAGAAGATGAATAAACCAAGGTGAAAAGGGCATGTCTGCTATTTTAAAAAAGTACTAAAAAAGTGAGAAGGGCATTCTGTTATTTTAAAAAAAAAAAAAAAAACAGAATTTAAACATTTTAAAAGAAAATGGGGCTTTTGTGCTTCTTCTTTTTTTTCAAAGTTTTTATTTAATAAAAATAATATGGCTGGAATTTTTGTACCAGAAATTTGGTCACCTTGGTGTTTTACTGCTAGTTATATTTTTATCAGTTTCCGGATAGGAATTCTAATAAATAAAGAAAGAAATAATATAAACTTGATTTAGGAAAGTTAAATACAGTAATAGGATAATGGGTTTTGTTATATTGTGTACCGAAATGCATGTGAATACGTCCTAGTGTTACCTGCCCTTTCGGAAGAACATGTGTCCAACAAAGGATCATAGGGATACTAGAATAGAGGACACCAATGAAATTTTTAGGTAAGCTCCAGCAATATTGGTTCATAACTTCATATACATACACATATACCATTTTCAGCAAGGAAGCGAAAAAGGATAAAATTCCTAGGAACAGCATAATCTCCAGAATAGCAATATGTCAGAAAAATTGGATTTCAAAAGTAAACAGCTATGCTACTTAAACCCAAAAATGGGTTTCGCACCTGCTGATTTTTCGCCCCTATAAGTTAGTGCATTAGTAATACCCAAAAATGGATTATGGTCAACAGACATTTCACACTTTGGATTCTGTTGCAATAACTAAAAATCGCTGTACTTCTTCCAAAAATTTCACCTAAATTACGATACCATAGAAAAATGCATGGAGCTGGAAAACAAGATGGAAACGAATAAACTGCAGTTATCTTAAGGTTTTCATGTTTAATGGAAAACTGATTTTACTTTCAAAAGAAATCGACTATTGTCAGGATGTAGTCTAGTTTAATTAGACAGGACTCTGAATTCTCTGAGAAAAGCTTATCAATATCCCTAGGCTTTCGAAGTTCATGACAATTAATCAGCATTCTCTTTGAAAGAATGAACTGTGAGAGAAATGTTAATGCAGTGTACTTCGACAGAGAATATGAACATAAAAAAAATGGAACTAGAAGATACTAAAGACAAAAGCTTTATGCATTGATTTTCTCATAATTCATAAGCAATTTTTCAAGAGACTGGAAAATCATACAACTCCAAAAGGTAGCATTTGAAAACAAAATGTAACTCCAAAAACACATAAAAATCCTTCACCTTTAGCAGCAACCTAATCGCTTTCAGTGTCGCACTCTTTCAGTCAGAATCATCTACGCTTCCTTTTGATGGTATTGTGTTCTAGAGCCTTCAATGAAACGAAGCTGTGGATGTCTGGTATTGCTTCAACAAATCCCGAATTCTGAACCAGTAACTTTTCCCAAGTTGCAGTTTTAGTGTCATAACGAACAAGAAAATTGATATACCTCAACAGAACTCCGCCATTCCTTAAGATAGTGACTGGCCAGTTGACATCCATTAGTTGTAGCAAATTGATTCTTATCTTCAACATGCTTTCACATTCACTGTTTTCCCTGTTAAACGACCAAATGTCAACACCTTCATCTAGAATTTCTTTAATGACACATAAACACCCTCCTATCACTTGTAGTAAGAAATAGTTAAACCCGGTGGCAGTATAACAAGGCGGCGCAGGGAGCAAGCTGAACTCCTCAACCCCTAAATCAAAAGCAACAATCTTCCAGACTTTGTTGTCCAACCAGTAAAGAAACCCATCTACATGCATACCCCTGAATGTACCATAACCTGGACCAAAGGAGTAAGTGATTTCTCCTTTGTCTCTCCATTGTTTACGAGTACCAAGAGTGTAGACTTGAACTCTTCCCACAGCTTGTTCATTACCATAGAAAATTCTAACAATTTTGTACTCACCACTAGAAGGATGGTATCCAAATCCACTGGCCATGTAACATTTTAAGTAGGATTTACCACCTTTATAAGTACCTTCTAAAAACTCAGACGGGATTTTGAACCTTGGAAGATACAAAAACTCTCTAGTGATGGGATTATAAATGGAAATAGGATCATCAAAATTATGTGTACTAGCAAAACAAAAACAAACCAAACCGCTGCACGAACCGATCAACGCATACGAATGAGCTCTCTTCTTAATCAATGGATGATTAACTCTTTTAAGGAAATAAGTATTCTTAATCTCATCATATTCAAAATATCTAAGTGGGCTACTTTTCTCCATCTCTAAGAAAAGAAAACTCACCTTGCTGATGCCACCATTAGACTTCTCTGGCTGTTGTTGTTTCAGTTGTAACGATCCGTTTATACGCTGTAAGTGCAAATCGGCAAAATGGGTGAGCTTGAAAATCTGGCGCCATGATCTTTTCAACACTAATCTGCAGATCAAGATTTCTTCGGGGGATAACCGTGAAAATATATTTAATATGATATCAAATGGTAACACTGGTAACAAATACTTCTCGTCACCCCGTATAGAATCCATGATTGCCTGATCATGTTTTTCTATTCTTCTTTGAACTTCTTGTTTGCTCTCAAAGTGTTCCTCTAATTCCTTCGGATCCACCATACGTGGGAACATTGAATACAAATCGAGACTGCTCTGGAGAACCAATTCTCTCTTTTGTTGTTTTACCAGTGTGAAGATGAATTCACTCTTGGTTGGTAATTATTGAGATCTTAAAGGAGGGAAATTTGAAATTAAAGGCGCATAATCAGTTCCAATTCCCGCCCTTTCTTTTCTGATTCCCGCCAGAAATTCTAAATAGTAAAGTCCAGATATGAAGTAACCCGGTTTTTTTTTTTTTTTTTTTGACACGAAAGTAACCCGGATTTTTGATTGTACTAACCTAACTCGTTTTCTAAAAATGGTTTTCGTTGGTCTCGGACGGTTGCAACAAATGAGCCACATGGTTGCTTTTCTGAGGTACAGTGTATCAGAAGACTAATGCGTTGGTTAACTTAAAGGCTGCAACTCATGGAATGTTTAATGTGTTGCTTTAATTTGAAGAGCATGGTCCAACAAAGGATGAGAGGAATACTGAATACAACAGTGAGTGTACAAATAGCAAAAATCCCTGCACAACTAATAGCATGGTAAAGCAGACATTATGTAATTGAGAAACATTAGTTGTCCTATTGTGGATTACAGGACCAAACCAAGCCTTAATCCATAGATAAATATTATTACCCTGAAGAATTTGAACACTAATAGCATCAATGCCAGCAAACACATCAGTAAAAACATGGCAATTTTAAACCGATTTTTACACAACGGACAAGTATGATTCACATGAGAAGTAAATCTAGTGATTTTATCTCTAGCTGGTAAACAAATACATTTGTGCAAAACTTTCCAGATGAAATGCTGAATCCTAGTAGGAAGGTTGGTTTTCCAAAGAGTATTCAAGCAATGTCAGACCCTACAGTTGGTCTAGCCAGATTTACCCAAAATGACTCTATAAGCTGATCTGTCTGAGAACTCTCCACTAGCAGCAGACATCCATTTAATATTATCTTTTTCTTGAAGAGGATCAAGAATAGCCTTAACAATAGGAGGATCAAATAAAGCTGCGGAATAATTAGATTCCAAGTTATTGCTGTAAGTGGGTTTGCAGCAGCTGGCTTTTTACCCCTGTAAGCTAGTGCATTAGTAATACCCAGGAAAACTTATAAAGTTATCTGCTTGAAATACAATTTACTAAGTAAACATACCCTACAAAGGAAGGGATGGATTATGGACAACAGACACTTCACAATCATTTGGATTCTGAAGGAAACATTCGCACCGTCTCAATCACTGTCCTTTGATGCCGAAACTTCCAAAAACATTCGCCTAAACTAAAACACTCGACAAAAATGCATAGAGCTAGAAAATGAGATGGAAACAAAATAAATTACAGTTATCTCAAGGTCTTCATGCTTAATGGATAAAATTGATCATACTTTCAAAAGAAATCGACTACTGTCAGGAATTAGTCTAGTATAAATTGTATAATGCAGTATAAATTAGTCTACTGTCAGGAATTAGTCTAGTATAAATTGTTATCTCAAGGTCTTCATGCTTAATGGATAAAATTGATCATACTTTCAAAAGAAATCGACTACTGTCAGGAATTAGTCTAGTATAAATTGTAATGAGTTAGGTAATCAAGCGCCGCAAAAACACTACCTCCAAACTCTGAGAAATTCTTATCAATAAATATCCCTCTTTGAAAGAATGTAGTCTGCAAGAGGTATTCATGCAGTGTAGTTGACAGAGAATATAAAGATTAGCAAAAGAATGTTTATAATGAGGTTTATTTAGACAACCACTAATCATTCTTTACGGGGCAACCCATATTTGCCATGTCATCGTCAATGGTGGCTTCGGTTTTGTATTATCCGAAGCCCCCATTCTTGCTCCTTCGTCTGCGCCAAATCCGGGTGCTTACAGGAAGCTGCAACACTAAGAAGGCGGACACCCATGCTGCCTCAATCAATGGTTATGAAGATGTGCCAGCCAACAACGAGGCATCTCTACTGAAAGCCGTCTCAAAGCAACCTGTTTCAGTTGCCATTGATGCCAGTGGCCAGGACTTTCAATTTTACTCAAGCGGGGTATTCACAGGAACTTGTGGGACCAAATTAGACCACGGTGTAACCGCAGTAGGGTACGGGACTGATAGTGATGGAACTAAGTATTGGCTCGTGAAGAATTCATGGGGAACTTCATGGGGTGAGGACGGATACATAAGGATGCAGAGAGATGTTGATGCTAATGAAGGTCTATGTGGTATTACCATGGAAGCCTCCTACCCAACTGCATAAGAAGAAATGTAACTACAGATGAATATTTCCTCTTGATATATCTATGTTTATCCTTCTCTTATACTAAATACTTGCAAACTGCTCTCTGGAAAAAGAATGTGCTGGATATATAACCTGTAAGTTTCAGAACTGAAAATATACGAAACTTGGGAAGGAAATATATAAAACAATCCACTAGTAAGTAGAAAGTAGTGACTAAAATACATCAAAAGACATTCATTATTCACAGATTGATAGACATAGTGGACAATAGTGACACCTGGAATCGGAATGTCCAATACTCAAGGGACAAACAACTATTCAAGAAAAATTACCTCCAAAGCCTGTAGAACACGAAATCCAATCTTTGAGGAGAAATATTTGCCAAGCAATGAGGAAATGTTGCAGATATCCCATAGAATTTACATTATTGTAACATTTTCAGTACCTTATGCATGGTTGCCTTCTAATTGAATAGGGCGTTCTAACCGTACCTAAAGTGGAACACAAGATTGTTATGAAAAATAGAATTCCTGACTGTTCAAAATGTGAATGAAATTGCAATACGTTGAATTGATTGATAAAATTCAGTAAGCTTTTTAACTTTATGGCCAGTAAAATGGAAATGGATACTGTTACGTTGAAAATACCTTCAAGCGAAGTGATCCCCGAAATAAGAATAAGTTTGTTGAGAGATTATACATCAAATCAGCTTTTCCATCTCACTCATGAATCCTATGTGCAGAAACTATCATTATCACAACCAAGAGGAGCTGCAAAAACAAGACTGCGTGGTCGGCAGGATTCGAACCTGCGCGGGCAAAGCCCACATGATTTCTAGTCATGCCCGATAACCACTCCGGCACGACCACATTGTTATACTCTTCCGAACACATCAAATATACAACCAAGAAAACAGCATAATTCAAAAAACCTACTTTCTACCCAAATCTATAACTGAAGAACTTGACAATACATAAATGGACCAAGCAGAAAATCTATAAGGTTTTAAAAGCATTAAAGGGCTCCATGAAGAATGGAATACTGTCTCGCTAGTAAATTAACCAGGCAGAAGTTGCAAAAACATGAATTACATTGCAATTACACTGTTCCAAAAGGATGAGTATGGCAGGCGCATGGATATTATGTAGTAACTACGAATTTAGTTTGAAAATTAAGTGTACAATACCACGTGAAAGATACCTTGCTTGGACAAACTTCGAACATCTACTGGAATTTGACCATCCTTGGGAACCAACAGGGCATTCACATACTGACTTGGCTGCACAGAAAATGACTTTTCTGACTTAGGGATAAGATGAATTTTATATAATATAGACATAAAGAAATGCAGTTCACCAATTGAGGAATTAAAGAACCCAATTGTGGTAACATCCAATTGCGGAACTAGGTCACTAGCAAACCGTACGCAATGAGTCTACCAATACCTTAAATCTATCACTATCTGTGTCTCTGGACTCTATACAAAGTAATCTGCTGCCTCACAAAAGGGAATCGTTTTACCACCCAAGCATTAAATCAAGATCACATTTTCTTACTCCATGGAGCTTCTCTCGGTCATCTATAAGAATTCCCATGAATCATTCCTCCATAGAGCTTCTCTCGGTCCATTAAGTGTAAATCCACCTCCTAACAAAACTGAAATTGATTTCATAGATTTTCTTACTCCATAGCCAACTCAACCACCTCCCCTAGGTTTAGTGGAGAAGACCTGTATAATAATGATATGTAAAAGCAAAACAGCAAGGTATCATTTATGAAATGTAAATGCATAATTTGAGTTTGATCCATCCAAGCAGAAAATAATACCTTCCACTGCTGAAACAAAACAATTCAGTTGCCCAGCGGAGGATCCGTGTAATGTGACAACTATCAGAAAGCGTCAAATATTAGGGTCAAAATTTTGAAGAAGCAAAAATCTACTAACTAGAAGGACATGTCATTCAACACAATCGCAATGGAAATCGAAAATGAGAACACATTTGAAAAAATAACTACAGGCATCAAGCAAGATACTCAAACAAGGAGGTATTATTAAAAGTGGATCTCCTACAACTTCCATTCAATTTTTAAACCGAAGTCGAACACTGGATACATGATTTTGGAAATAAGCCAAAAAGGTTCTGATGGTTTCCCGGTAGGGTTTTGATACACCATTCTATAGAGAGTGCTCTCCTTCAACAATATCATACGTGTCAAATTCTGAACTCAGCACACTAATTCAACAGCCCCACCATTACAGAACCTAGGAAATCAATAACAGGAATCCAAAAATAAGAATCTAAAGACATGATTTGACTTGATAACACCACTTCATAAAAACGACCGAAGAAGATAAATAATGCTGGGGAACATTTATCACGTGCTTTTCTCAATCTATCTAAGCATGACTACTCAAAACATTACAATCTAAAAAGCCAACCAAGAAGCAGATCGTGATTTTTACATTCTTTGACCAGTGAAGAAAGAGATCTTTCTAAATGGTAACTCCTCCCAATTATTCCAATAGTAACAGTCTAAGGAGTCCAACCCTAAACCTGGCTCAGAATGACATTAATTTTAAACCTTACCACATCAAACTGGAAAAAGTGAAAAGCAGCATCATAAGAGGGTTAGGCTTTCCAAAACTATGACGAAAAATGTGCACCATTAAGCATCAAATTGAGTATACATCAAGTGGAGGATAAAGTCTTTAGTGAATTGAAATGAATGAAACTCATCATACCTAATTCAGCTGTTGGACACCGCTTTTTCCTCTTGATGGAGCACACGCTAGATCAGAATGGTACTACAATCTAATCTGCTTTTACCTCCATCTGACAATCTCAAACATCTCGATCTAATCAATGTCTCCAACAGCTGGACTACCTATACAAAATCACTTTCTATCATCTTAAACAAACTATCGATTCAATTCAATCAATCAAACATCATCTAACTTGTTAATTAAAATTACCAAGTAGACGAAACAATTTGTGCAGTATGTACTTCCTCCGTCATCAGAAACAGGAACGACACCATTAAATGCAGTTCCACCTGACACAATTTCATAAAATTCTCACCAGAAATTGACACAAAAAAAATCAAAATAAACTGCAATAATTAAGAGAATCAAAAGATTATCATGTGTAAGACCTGAGAAAACCAGCAGTGAAGGTTGAATCTGAGGGTTAGCCATAGATGATAGACCTAGAGAGAAAGAAGAAGCAGAAGGAGAGAGAAGAAATTGAGAAAGGAAATCCGGAAGGGCCTACAAATCAACGGGGGACCAAAACAACTGTTCGATTTGGTTTGACCGGGTTTGACCGATCCGATTTAATCCAACTCGAACCGCGTGAGTTTCACACGGTTATGTTATGTGACTGAACTCTGCACCTCTGGCTGGTCTGCCGGTAAAACTCGGGTGTTATTTAGCAATTGGCGTCTTAACTTAGGAAACCAGAACATATACTAGCAGCTAAGATTTAGAAGGTGAAGCTAGTTTCTAAATATTGTGTTCAGTAACACTACAAATACTATTGCAAGGTGGTCTCAACCTGTAACATTATTCTGCAGTGCTTTGTTTCTTCTGGTTGATTATTCATAAGTCTAGCTAGGGTTTCTCTCTGTTGTATTCTTTTGCTTCTTATTCTTCTCTAGTGAAATCATGGCAGAGAGGGGTGAGTTAGTTGATCAAAAACGTTACTTGTATGATCGTTTATTTGGTAGTGATTTTGAAGATGAACCACTTCCAAGTCCTCTGGTTGAAGTTGTTGAACCGAGAGAAAGATGCATTCTCAGGCTTAGGGTGATAAAGATAGCAGGGACCAATATGTATAAGAACCTTTCTTATCAAGATCAGGAAAAACAAGATGATGTAGTAATTCAAGAGCCCAAAATTGGAGCTGCTAAAAGGAAATTACATTGTGAGGAAAGACAAGAAAAGCTGGGGAACAAGAATGCTAAACCAAAGCAGGTGAGCAAGTGTGCTAAAAAGAACCATGGAGATAGTGTTAGGGCGCGAATAGAGTGGAAGAGTAAGCCTCTGGCCGTCCGGAAAAGTAAATATCTACAGGTCCACAAGCCCAATCTCCTGTTGGGATTCTGATTTCTGTTTTTTTTTTGTGCATCGGATGTAATGTAATTGAAACCTATTTGGATTTGTAAAGGGCTTTAAGAAACTAACCTCTTATTCATATTCTCTTGTGCAAGTTTATGATTGTGTCTGTCTGTAATCTGTATGATGATTATACCGGTTTTTGAAGCTTTATTTGGTTAGATTCCAGTTTTATTAGCTCAGTTGATCATGTCAAGAATACTCTCACACGCAGCACCAGTTTATGCATAATACTTGATGACTTGAGTTCGTAAGATAAGTCATGTAACCCAATCAAACACGACTAGCCTACTGGGAATCACAGAACATTCCAAAAGCTACTTCAAGTGGAATTATTAGGTTCTTTGTAATACTGTATGAAGATGTCCACACAGAGATGAAATTGTCTTTGTTACCAGTACCTGCATATCCTAGCTTATAAAATACATAAAAGACGCCCAACAAAGATCGATGCCGCAAGGTAAGACCAGAAGCCTCTTCTGAATTTTGGACTGAATAGAAGCCTTCACTACAGGTTAGTAATCCTTTAGAGTTCCTTCGCTTTTCTAAGCAGCTGCATTTGAATCAGCCTTGGTTACGCCATTTTGTACCACATCCCCGGAAGTAACCCACTTGGCAAATTGTTTGTACTCATGAGTCAAAATTTAGACTCCTAAATAAAATACATTTTAAGTCGTAGTGGGAGGTTCTCGAGTCATTGTTGTAAATATGACTCCAAGTTATTGCTGTAAATGGGTTTCGCAGCTGCTGGCTTTTCACCCCTGTAAGTTAGTGCATTAGTAATACCCAGGAAAACTTAAAAAGTTATCTGCTTGAAGTACAATTTACTAAGTAACCATACCCTACAAAGGATACACAGGGATGGATTATGGACAACAGACACTTAACAATCATTTGGATTCTGAAGGAAACATTCGCACCGTCTCAATCACTGTCCTTTGATGCCAAAACTTCCAAAACCATTCGCCCAAACTAAAACACTCAACAAAACTGCATAGAGCTAGAAAATGAGATGGAAACTAAATAAATTACAGTTATCTCAAGGTCTTCATGCTTAATGGATAAAATTGATCATACTTTCAAAAGAAATGGACTACTGTCAGGAATTAGTCTGGTATAAATTGCATAATGTAATGAGTTAGGTAATCAAGCGCAGCAAAAACGCTACCTCCGAACTCTGAGAAATTCTTATCAATAAATATCCCTCTTTTAAAGAATGTAGTCTGCAAGAGGTATTCATGCAGTGTAGTTGACAGGACATACAGATTAGCAAAAGTAAAAAAGGAACAAGAGGATATTAAGGACAAAAGATTTATGCATTGATTTTCTCATAATTTAAAAGTAAGACTACAAGAGAATGAAACTCCAAAAAAAACATGATTTATAGTGTGAATCCTTCACCCTTGGCAACAACCTAATCGCTTTTTATGTCATACTCTTTCAGTCAGAATCATCTTCATTTTTCCTTCTTTTCTTGGTATTATATTCCAGAGCTTTCAACGAAACAAAGCTGTGGGTGTGTGGTATTGCTTCAACCAAAGGCGAAGGACCTAATGGTTTATCTAAGTGCAATGCCGGATCGAGATCCAAAAATTTCCCCCAAGTTGCAGCTTTGGTTTCATAGAGAATGAGAGTATTCATATACCAGAGCAGAACTCCACCACTCCTTAAGAGAGTGATCGGCCAATGGACATCCATCAGATTTCGACATCTCTGATTGAATTTCATGTTGAACATGCTTGCCCATTCACCATTCTCCTTCTTGAAAGACCATATGTTGACACCTTCCCCTAGAATTTCTTTAACAACACACAAACACCCTCCCATCACTTGGAGGTGGAAATAGTTAGATCCACTGGCGTGAAAACAAGGTGGCGCAGGGAGCAAACTGAACTCCTCAACCCCCAAATCAAAAGCAACAATCTTCCAGTCTTTGTAGTCCAACCAATAAAGAAATCCATCTACAAGAATACCCCTCGATGGACCATTACCTTGACGAAACAATGAGTATCCAATCTCTCCTTTGTTTCTCCATTGTTTACGAGTACCCAGAGTGTAGACTTGAACTCTTCCCTTAGCTTGTTCATTCCCATAGAAGATTCTAACAATTTTGTACTCATCACTAGAAGGATGGTATCCAAATCCATTAACCATGTAACGTTTCATACTCACTCTTATACCACTTCCATTAGTCTTTAGAAACTCAGACGGCATATCAAACCTTGGAAGATGGAAAAACTCTCTAGTGATAGGATTATAAATAGAAACAGGATCATCAACATTATATCTAGTAGCTAAGGAAAAACAAACCAAGCCGTTGCACGAACCAACCAACGCACATGAATTAGCCCTCTTCGTGATCAGTGGATGATTAATTCTTGTTAAATTGTAACTATTCTTAATCTCGTCATATTCAAAATAACAAAGGGGGCTACTTTTCTCCATTGTCAACAAAAGAAAACTCACCTTACTGAGGGCACCATTAGATTTCTCTAGCTGTTGTTGTTGTTGATCTCCATTCATACGCTGTAACAGCAAATCGGCAAAATGGGTGAACTTGAAAATTTGACGCCATTGTTTAATTACTTCTCTGCAGATCAAGATTTCTTCGGGATATAACCGAGAAAATATGTTTAACATGATATCAAATGGTAAGAAATATTTCTCATCACTCCAATGAAAATCCGTGATAAGTTCATCATGTTTTTCTTTTCTTGTTTGAACTTCAGTCTTTATATGTTTCTTTCTAACAAAATCTCCACTATCATCATCATACTCGTAGTTATCTTCATAGTCATTCTCTGTTTCTTGTTTCCTCTTATAGTGTTCCTCTAATTCCTTTGGATCCACATGTGGAATTGGAAACATTGGATTCAAAATTGGAGGCGACATTGGAGACTTCTCTGAAGAACCCCTTCTCTCTGTTAGTGTTTTACTAGTGAGAATCCGAGAAAATGAATTTACTCTTTGATGGATAATCGTTGGGACTTAAAAGGCGCAAACATTTTCCCGCCTTTTCTTTTCTAATTCCCGCCAGGAATTTCAAACAGTGAAGTCCACATCTGAAATAATCCGGGGTTTTACTAGTACAGTATGACCCGTGCCGCAACGGCCCGTGGATTGGTTTTGGTTTGTTTTGTTTTAAGTATTGCCAAAAGTCTTCGACATTGTCCTATTAAGTCTAATGCCGACTTGTAGATCCAAATGCAGAGAAAGAGGAGTGTATGCTTTGTCAATGCATGCCTTGCAAAGGAACGAAATACAACTTCTTCAGATTAGTGAGCCTGTTACGATGTTAATCGTTTTTCATTGATGATCCTTACCTCATTTTTTTATTGTTGCCAGAAGGTCTGAGAAATCACATGTGGCGGGAAGATATTAAGCCTGGACTTGTCCTCTTGCTCCTTTTTTAATCAGTTGGATTTAAAGGTGATGCACAAAATGTGTTATACTTAGGACGACATACATAGTAACATAGACCAATCAAATTCGGTCGTAAATGCGTTATACTTTAGAATTCAGCCTTGCGGTGAATAGGTACCAAATTTGCAAAAGAAATGAAGGCAAATCAAGAGGAGACATTACTATCAAAAGCAATAAAGAGTAGAAAGTAGAACAGATGCTAACTTAACTGGGACTTGTCGGAAATTCGTACAGTGGAACCCCGTGATTCGAGTTATCCTACTTGGTAAAAGACATTTACACCGGTGCAACACCGAAGATGAATCATCAAAGATGAATCTACATCCCATACTCTCCTACAATTGCCCATATGCCAGTGAAATCTGGAATTACTTCCTACAGAAACCAGTTGATGTTCAAATCAATACTCCTTAACACATGATTCTTATTCTCTTCTTGTTCTAATTGAAATTCCTCTATCGATTTTTTAGAATCTAATTAAATTTTTTATTCTATGTCTCACTAATTTTCTTTGTGTTCTCTCTGTTTATGCAGTGTGTTTAATCTAAAGATGGCGTTTGCCGTACCAATTGAAGTGGTCATCGCGTTTGCAGTCATTGTTGTTCTGCTCGTTGCAGCAAAAGAATCAAGGCGTTTGCTATCAAATTTATCAAAGCATTTGCTCATATTATTGTTGATCGAATATGATTGGGAAATGCAGGAATCGGCTAGATCTGGTAAATCTCGTCACAACTCACTCCGCCATTTTGGAAATCCAAAAATTCAAAATTCAAATTACAGTTACCTATTTTGGGTGATGTTGACTTTCTTGGTAGCTATCCTTTCCAAAACTGAATCAGTAAAAATAGGGGAAAGTATTGGATTTGACCCATATCTTAGGAATGCAAATATTTTCAATCAATACCTAAACCCTAATTCTGTTATAATAGTCCTTATAAATCCTGGAAGATATAACAATTATTCTCACAACTTCATCAGTAATCCTAAAACAAATATCTCAATGGAACAAAAGGGAGAAATGGTAAACAAAGAAGTTTCAAATCTGTCTAAACAACTTAAAGAAACAAACCTAGAAAAGATTGGTTCATCAGCTGATATTGTTCTCCATGATAATGAGTTATTTAATGAAGAAAATGAAGCAGATGATATGGAAATTACTCTTATTGGTAAAGTTATCACTGAAGGAAGAATCTCTGATAAGAAGGTTGAAAAATATCTTAAATTTACTTGGGACTTCCTACAAGAAGATGAGGTTAAGGTGTTTGAGCTGGAGCATAATACCATGGTTTTCACCTTCAAAGATTGGGAATTACTAAAAATGGTTTTTAAAACAAGACCATGGAGCATTGATGGGCATCTTACTGTTCTGCACCAATATTGTGCTGCAATGAACTATCAAGATTTTGACTAGGATACTCAGGAATTCTGGATTAAAGTCAAACATCTTCTACCATAGCATATGAATCAGAAAGATGTCCATGATATGGGGGAAACAATGGGTGAAGTAAGAGCAATAGAACAAAAAACTGGATTGCCACCAACTGGAGATTTTTTCAAAGTGTGTGTCAGAATCAACCTCTCTACACCTTTAAGGAGAGGAGCTTTAGATGTAACTGCTGCTGGTTCAACAAGATGGATTAAGTTATTCTATGAGAAACAACCCCATAAGATCTGTAAGGAGTGTTTTGTTCTGAAGCATTCTAAAGCTAACTGCAAGAATATTGCTGAAAAGCTAGTGGACATTCATGGTGAACCTCTGAAGTTTGGAAATCTTAAGAAGGCTACTATTAAACCTAAAATGAAGACTTTAGATTATGTTCCATCATCAAGTTCAAGCAACAAGAAGATTCAAAAGCATACTCCATTTGTTCCACCTAAAGATGGATGGATGATAAAGGGTTTTGGAACGGAAAACAAAACTGAGGAAGCTGTTGGAGATAACACAGAAGATCAGGAGAGTGCTAGACTAGGGAAAAGGCAAAGGAGTGTATCCAGTACAGATAACCAGATCTCAGCATCAAATTATGTATCTCCCAATCATATTTTGAAGCAACATAATGACTCTGCAACAATTATGATGACCACTAAAGGAAAGGAGCAAGTTTTTGCTAATCTTGAACACACTAGCAGCACAAATAGAGAGAGCCATGTAAATCGTATTCACTCCCTTCCTGTTATCTACTGCTGTTACATCTCCCAGTATATTTTTTATTTTATCTCTCATATTTATAACCAATTTGAAATGAAACTCCTCTCTTGGAATGTGTGTGGATTTGGTAATAAGGATACCAGAAATCACCTCCAATCCTTAATTAGAGCTCATGACCCTGATGTTATATTCCTTTCTGAGACTAAAACCAATTGAAAAGAATGCAATTCTTAACTGCTAGGTTCAAATTTCCTAATATAACATTTCATAACCCTATTGGTTTATCTGGTGGTCTGTGTCTCATGTGGAAGAATGGTGTTGACCTCTCTATTGTGGATATAAATTATAATATCATAAATTGTTTGATCAAACTTGATAATATGAATGGTGCTCTAAATGATGTTGATATTCAAACTCAGTGGAACTACCTTGATGACATTAGGATTAATCACTCAAATACTTGGATTCTATTAGGAGATCTAAATTTCATTCTTGCTCCAGATGAAAAGGAAGGTGGTAACAGCCCCTCTCGGTCTGATATAGATTTTGCTAATTCTTTGTTACAGAATAGAGGTCTTACAAGCATGCATTATATTGGTAATCCATTTACTTGGTCAAATAAAAGAAGTGATGAGGAATTGATTTTAGAGAGACTTGATAGAGCTTGTGTAAGAATTGATTTTTTTGATAATTATCAAAATGTTGGTCTTTATTACTTAAACCCTTTTGCTAGTGACCATTGTCCTATACTGCTTGTGACTTCTAAACTGGATAATAATACCAAAAAACCATTTAGGGTGAACAAATCTTGGTTTAGGGATTCTTCTTGTGCTGAATTAGTTAAGAACAATTGGGGAAAACAAGTTTCTGGTTCTTATGGGTTTAAGTTAACTAGGTATCTAGGGGATACTAAGCATATCCTAAAAAACTGGAATTACAATTATTTTGGTAATATCAATACTCAGATAACTAAAATCCAATCTCAGCTTGCAGTGTTAACTAGAAGTAGGGGTATGCAAAACTCTAGCCAGGTTAAAGATTTAACTGATAAACTGAAATTTTGGTATGATGCTGAAGAGGACTTCTGGAAACAGAGAAATCGTGATTCTCACATGAAACTTGATGATAGAAACATAACTTACTTCCATCAAAAAGCTAATTTCAGGAGACGTAGAACCCAAATTGACTCTCTACAATGTAGTAATGGTGTTTGGTGTTCTGAGAGAGAAGACATAGCAGCTGAACTTCTAAGACATTTTGCTAGCATGAGTAAAACTACTAATCCTGAAAACCAGATAATTACTTGTTGAATGTTAATCCCTGTATTTCTGATGCTGATAATCTTATGCTTACTGCCTCTCCTACTTATTATGAAGTTAAAATGATTGTTTTTGAGATGAAGCCTTGGACTACTCCTGGTCCAGATGAGTTTCCTGCAGGTTTCTACCAGATTATGTGGGACACAGTTGGGAATGATGTAGTGAATATGGTTAAATCTTTCTTTGAGACACAACATATACTAAAATAGTTAAACCATAATTTCATTACTCTTATACCAAAATCTTCATGTCCTAAAAGTTCTACTGACTTTAGACCTATAAGTTTATGTAATGTTGCTTATAAGATTATTTCTAAACTTCTTGCTTCTAGATTGAAAAAACTATTACATAAAATTATAGCTCCTACTCAAGCAGCTTTCATATCTGGTAGGATGATTCAGGATAACATAATTATAGCTCATGAAATGATTGATTCCCTAAAGAAAACTAAAGCTAGAGATGGTGGAATAGCTATCAAATTAGATATGAGTAAAGCATTTGATAGAGTTGAATGGTCTTTCTTAATTGCTAATTTGAAAGCTCTTGGTGTCTCTGATATTTGGTGTAAAATGATTGAACAATGCATCTCCACAGTGTCTACCTCAATCCTTCTAAATGGTGCACCAGGTGAACTCTTTTACCCTCAAAGAGGTCTTAGACAGGGAGACCCTCTTTCTCCATATCTCTTTATTTTTTGTATGGAGGCTTTATCCAGGTCTTTAACTTCTGCTGAAAGTTCTAATTTAATTCATGGTTTTAAAGTCACTAAAGACAGTCCTGCTATCAGCCATTTATTCTTTGCTGATGACTGTCTCATTTTCATTAAGGCTAGAATTAGAGAGGCCAATCATTTAGCTACTATAATTGACCAATTTAGCAAATTTTATGGTCAAGCAGTAAAATTTGAGAAGTCTGATGTAGCTTTTAGTTCTAGAGTTCCTGGAAATATCAAGATAACTATCTCCAATATTCTGAACATTAAAAGGATGGCTCTTCAAGAGAAATACTTAGGTGTTCCCTTACTTTTGCAGAGAGACAAATCCCAGTCTTTTGCTCATTTAATAGATAGTTATCAAAAGTATCTTCCCCTATGGAAAATTACCTATTTTACTCCTCCTGGTAGAAATGTGCTTAATCAATCTGTACTTGGTAATTTGGCTACTCACCATTTGGCTGTTTTTCCCATGCCCAAGAAAATCACTGATAAAATGGACTCTCTCCAAATGAATTTCTACTGGGGCCAAAAAGACTCTGGTGGAGGTGTGTATCCTAAGAGGTGGTTAGACATTGCTCTTCCTAAAGTTTTAGGTGGCCTTAATGTTAGAAGAAATGACATCCTAAACCTAGCTCTTCTTACAAAGCTAGCTTGGAGGATGGTTACTCAATAAGATGATCTTTGGGTGAAAATTTTATCTTGTAAATATTTTGGTCAATCTAATCCACTAACTGATTTTGTGTCTCAACGGGGTTCCTGGGTCTGGAAAGGAATCTGTCATGGCATAGAAATTGTTAGAAAGCAGTATGTCTGGGAAATTGGTGATGGTGCTTCCATTTCCATATGGAAGGATTCTTGGATCCCTGAGAGTAACAGTCTTCCACTCTCTAATAATTACTCTACAAATATGAGCCATGTTAGTCAGCTTATTGACAAGGATACTAAATCTTGGAAGTTAGATACTTTACATGTCCTATTTGATCAGATTGCAGTTCAAAAAATATCTAGAATTAGGATTCCTTTTTCTGGTAATGATAGGCTAAGATGGGAACCATCTCATAATGGTATGTTCACTGTGAAATCTGCTTATAGGGTTATTTTGAATGAAGCTTTAGTTCACAATCCTACTAAGAATAACCTTAATATAAACTGGAAATCTTTTTGGAACATTAAGCTTCCACCCAGGATTCAACACTTTTTATGGAAATGTCTCCACTCTTGTCTCCTCACCAAGGATAAGTTATCTAGATTTACTAGTCATAACAGCTTAGCTTGTCCTCTCTGTGATAACAGTGATGAATCTATGCATCATTTGTTTATAAACTGCCCAGTAGCATGTAGAGTTTGGAACTCTGTGAATAATAATCTGTATATGACTATCAGTAACCATAATTTCCATGATTGGCTGTGCTCTTTTTTCAATATTAATGCTACAAGCATACAGATTGATCATAATGTGATTGAGTGTGTTGGATTCATTGTTTGGTATGTATGGAAAGCAAGATGCTCCAAGGTTTTTGATAATGTGCAGGTTAATGATAGAGTAATAACTTCAAACATTCTAAAACATTTAGAGGAATGGAGAAGCTATCTGGCTACTTCTCAATCTAATATAAGAACTGTATCTCATGTTACCCATTCTTGGCACCCACCATCTCTTCATGAAGATTTTTTTTTTTTGATGCCTCATTCATTGATAAAAATGTTCTAGCTGGAACTGGTCTAATACTAAGAAATAATGCAGGTGAATATAATGGAGTGCGATGCATCCAAAACTATGCAGTAGATCTGGAACAAGCAGAGGCGCTGAGTGCACTGGAGGCAGTTTTATGGGCTAAGGAACGTGGAATTATGAGATTGTATCTTGAAGGGGATTGTATGAACGTGGTGAAAGCTATCCAGGGTCATTCAACAGCAGTGAAATGGACTACTAGTGGAATAATTAGAGATGTTTTATTTAGCTTGTCAGATTTTGAGTTTTGGACTTGTAACTATGTCCATAGAGATGCAAATCACATTGCAGACTCTCTGGACAAGTATGCAAGAACCCTTTTAGTTAAAACAGATTGGGATGTTAATAGGCCAACTTGGATTAACTCTCTAATCCAAAGTGACCAGATAAATTTGTCGTAATTTACGATCAATAAAATCCTTTTTCCTATTAAAAAAAAGAACAGATGCTAACGACAAAAAAGATACATTTGAATTCAACAATTTTATTTATATATTTGTAATTAACCCATGGTTGTAATACCTGGGACTAATGATCTCAATAAAATTTCAAAATTTTACCCTGAAAAATAGAACGATTATCTATTTTTCACATACAATATTTTAACATATCGATAAACAGTGTTCTACAACCACACAATGACCTTATTTAACTCTCCAAAACTATCTAAACTACAACTGTCAATCCAAAAATGTTCTGAAATTTATGTACTGAATTCTGCAGTGTTTGTTGAGCAACATCAGACTTTGATGCATCTAGAAGTAAACAGTAACCCAAGTTAGAATGCGAAACCACCAAATGCTATAGAATTGTGATTGTGAGGTAGTGAGAATGGAACACCAAAAAACACAATGCATACCTGAACTTCATTAACACTGAGAATTACTTTGAAGCTGTCGAGGTTATCATCGGGCTGGGCAACATTGTCCACTTATATGCGGAAATAGACTGCAACATGATGAAAATTAGAGCTCAAACATAAGAAAAACAATTCCCGGCTGAACTAATGTTGTCTTAATAAGTAGGTAGAGATATTTAAGATTGACTATGAAGCCAAACAACTCACCATAAGCTCTCTATTCCCCCGCAACAACAAAAGAAAAAGTACAAAAAGTCAGTAATGTAACTCTTTTTTTTCTCTTTCTATCTCTATTTGTTATTCCGCTCCTTCTTCAGTTCTTCCCCTTTTTTAAAATTTCTTTTTCCTTGTAACTGCCTCCATCAGACACTTCCAACACAACATCCTCAAAAGTTCAAACCCATAGAAAAGCAATGGGTTTTAACATCAATGGAAAAGTTTCGATTGATGGAAAAGCAATAATTTAGTTTCAACATCAAGAACCTCTCTAGAATCAAAACACTTCCCTTTTCCTATTTGATTAACAAAGGAACAATGACAATTAATTGAAAAAGAAAGCTCAAACCTAATCATTGTATCAAGATAATCATGGAAAGTGACACAACATATAGAAACTTTGGTGAATTAAAAAATCAACTATTATATCTAAAATTACTCGTCTCCAATTTTGGAATCAAAGAATATAGGTTTTGTAAATGTATGTCTCACATAAATATGATGAGTTTTAATTTTGATCTGATGATCATAATAGTGCTGGTGTGAATGAATTTGTTGATATTGATAATTACTATCAGTAGTGAGATGGTTAGAAAAAGAATCAATTGATGATGAATGTTGTTGTAGTGATGCTGCGGGTTGTATAGAATTACCACCACCGACATGAAATAATTTTTTTAAAAAATATTCATATTATGCTTCATCACCACCAGTTCCTGATGACTGCGTACTTCCAAAAAAAAAAAGCTCGCTAAAAATTATTTCTCTCACTATCACTTCTTTAAAATTCAAAGATTTGAGAAGAACATGAAGAGGTTCTTAGAACACGAACCATTTGATAAAGAAGATGAAAAAGGAGAATAAATTACAGAGGAAGTGAAAGTTCTTTTTATAGAAAGTAGGGAAGGATAGAGAGATAAAAACATAAGAGTGTTGCAGTGGAAAATATGGAGAAAGTAAAGAGACAAAGAGAGGTTTCTATTGATCAGGATAATAGTGTTACATGGATACAATATCCTTTATATACATGTAAAGGTAAACTCTAGGTAACTAGATTGACCACACATCCATGGGCCGTAGGCCCTGTAACACTCCCCCTTGTGTGGTTCAATAACAAAATTTTATACATAGTGCTTTACATATAGTTCTTTAAATGTCGTTCTCTCCTTGATGACTTGTGCCGAAATCAATTGCCTCATTAAAACTTTGACAAGGAAAAACTCAATAGGATAAAACCTTGGTACAACTCATCACATGTAGTACTTCACATGTTGTCTCGTACTTTATATGTAGTTCATCACATGCAATACGATCTTCAAAGATCAACGAGTCTAAGTTAATCGTCTCGTTAAAACTTCGTCAGGCTAACCCAGAGGGACAAAACCTGAACTAAAGAAAAAGAGTACAATATTAAGTAAACTTAGAACATAGTTGGATGCATATACGTTGCCTCATTAAAACCTTGACAAGAAAAACCCAGTGGGATAAAACCTTGACGAAGGGAAAAGAGTACAACGTGACAGATGCAAGTAAAGGTGATCCGCTGCATATGATCACTTTGCTCCATTGAAGTTGACTAGTTGCTTCACAACTCCTAAGGCAGAAAACCCTCGTGGGAAAGACAATAGCCTTAGCTGAGAAATTATATTCCCCGTGTTTGTTGTTGTCTCATTAAAAAAACTTGCCGAGTGACAAAACCCTGTGGGAAAAAGCAACCTCGGTGAAGGAAAATAGTTCAATACACCATTAGATGCTTTCCCTGATGTCAGACAATTTTCATTAGTCTAATGCAGTCAAAAAGAGTTTATCACACTTTACTTTGGTGACTTGAATGTTTATAAGATCATGTTGTTGATTCTGGAAGTTACGTTGCTTAACAGACTATCACGTTTCATTTATTTGATTCAGATATTTTCAGTAATATCTACGCGATCTTTATGTCTTCAACGTTCAACATACTTGATGTTTTTAGTGTTGTCTCGCTAAAAACCTTGTCGAGTAACAAAACCCTTTGGGAAAAACTATTCTCGATCGAAGGGAAAAAGAGTACAACACAGCTTTAATTTCGAAGTAAAATATGTTGACATCATATCCTTGGATCCTCCCCCTGATGTCGGCATCTCCCCCTGATTATTTTCAGAGTTGTTCCAGACAGTTCCTAATTAGTCATGTACTTTTCGAAACTGAATATCCGTAATGACCTAGAAAATAGTCAACCATATCTTCCACTGATTACTTTCGTTGGAGAAGAGATTATTGTTCCTTCATAATCAACAACTTATGGATTGCACTTTCATTAGCATTCCTTTTAATGTCTTTGCAGGGATAAAACAAAACTTACCCAAGTGACATCCACCATTTATAAATAGAATAATAAAGAGGTAATCATCTCTTCGTCATATTCATGTCCAACAATCTTCGTTAACTGCGAGCAAATGATTCATGCACCCTAGTAATACAGTCCATAAAGTCAAAAATATGTACAACAATATACACCCAAAAATATGTTCCTGAAAATCTTAAAGTCAAAAATAAACTTCAAAATAATCATTACAGAGCATACAAGTGTACAAATATGTACACCTCTATAGAAACGTAACAAACTCTAGCGTACATACTCACATGATAGGCAATCAATTCATCACAGAGCATACTAGTATACAAACATGTACAATTATACAAAACTCTAACTAAAGAAACATCCACACCCACAAAAAGACCATAAAATTATGAGTGAGAATAATGGTGAACGATTATGTATACACCTATAAAAATCCAACATCCATACTCCTAAAGCATGCCATATAATAATGACACAGCACAATGGTGTACAACTATGTACACACCTTCAAAAATGCAACTAATCCAACATCCATATCCACAAAACAGAACATAAAATCATGAGAGAGTATATACTAGCGTATGGATGAATACTCACCATGATTCAAAAATAGCATACACAACTTTCGCAGATATATGGTTGATACCTAATATATTACAAAAACCATATATCAAAAACATATACGGTGTACATTAAAGTGCATGAACATGCTATGCAAACTGAAACAAAATTTTGTGTACAAACATTTACACCTCTACAGAAAACTAACAAATGCTAGCATCATACCAACTGGACATGTCATGCATTCATTAAAGAGCATCCTAGTGTACAAAACATGTACACTCTAACAAAACCTAACAAAACCTAACATCCATACCCACATGACAGACCATATACTCATCACTGAGCATTTTAGTGTACAAAAATGTACACATCTACAGAAAAATACCAAAATCTAGCATATATACCAGCAAAACAGGTCTTGCATCCATCACAGAGCATACTAGTATACAAAGTAAGTAAATATATTTACATGAAGATAACAAAATAGAGCAATGGTTCAAATAAAAAAACCCATGCATTCATCATAGATAAATTTACCGTACAAATGTGTACACATGTACCAAATAGGGTCGAATGCTCACCATGATTCAAGATAGCATACATAATCTTCCCAAACATGGTTAATACCCTGCATTTTACAAAAAAAAAACATATATCAAAAACACATAAATGAAGACATCAAAGATCTAAACCACATGCAAAAGATCTCAAAAGTAGCATTCTTAGGTTTAATCAACACACAAATGATAAATAAAAAAACTAATAAAATAGATCCGAGTCACATCTAAAAGATTTCAAAATCGAATTCTCTAACACAGAGATTTAACATCAAAACGATTTGAATCATATTTAAATTTATATGAGAATTAATTTTTCGAATCAACCTTAAAATCACAATAAATCGAAATATGTATAGTGTACAAGAAAGTACACATTCTGTACAGTCAAAAAATGAAAGAAATCAACTACTCTATCAGTTAATAACAATGAATAACTTTAAACTCGATTATAAAACATCCAAAGAGTTCAATTATTCGAAAGAAGAAATCGAAAATAAAAAATCAAAGAACAAATTAAGATCAAATCGATTTCATATCATACATCAAAAAAAAATCAAAACCAAAAACATAAACATAAACACAAACATAAACCAAAAGAGTTTCATGAAAACCAAATCCTAACAGATAACCAAATCAAAAACAGAAATCAAAAGACAAATCAATTTCATATTATGCATTTAAAAAAATAATAGAAAAATGGGATTGAAATCCAGGAAACAGATAAAAACGAAAAAGAAATGGGAGTGAAATCGGAGATCTCTAACCTGGGATCGAAATATGATGAAGAAACGATTGAATCCAAGAAATCGCCTCGAAATCTCTCTCATTTCTCTCTGAATCTCTCTTAATTAGAAATCTTAGATCTAAAACTAAAAAGTCTCATTCATATCTCTGTATCATTTGAAGAAAGGGTAATTAAGGTATTGAAAAATTCTGAATCGTTGGGTGTTTGGACTAACTCGTCCATATTTGGACTAAACTGTTGGACGCGGGGTTTATTTGGACTAGGGAGTACTAGGCTTCAGATGAATGGACTAAAGCGTCCAAAGCCCACTAACTTTGGGACTAAACGTCAATTTCTACTTTTAGATTTTAGAAAGAAGTCCTCACAGACCACCACCCAAGTAAACACCCCAAAAACAAACCACTCGGTGCCTCGACCGTTGACACCTTCCCGGACGTACAAAAAAAAAAAAAAAACAACAACCAAGTTTCCCAAAATTCTCTTTGGAAAGCAAATGATTCATCTCAAGCGACCGCGGCCATTAGGTGATTAATAACTGCATTCACAATATATGAGGCCAGTTGGGCTTCCTTTTAAACAACTTTGGGTTTCTCGTCAGAGAAAACCAACGAGAACACGGTCCAAGTCAAGCAGTGTCATTCTTGGCATCCAAGAGGCGACTAGGCAAGTAAACTACCATTCTTGGCCTCCAAAAAGTTAATGTTATAATCTACGAATGACGAAACACCTCAGGTCATTTATGGCCTCCAGAAAGTTAATGTTATAATCTACCAATGACGACTGAAATGGTTAAAACACCTCAGGTCATTTAATCTACCTGCTGAAATTGAATTAGCCTAGATGTTCTCCACAAAATCATGCAAATTTTGAAAACAAAGACACCTCTTTTACAACAGTCTCACAAGTTACACTTAGATCCACATATCCAAAGCTGCACATTTGCAGTTTTCAACGAATAATTAAAGTTTTCAATGCTCAGCCCAAGACTAGGTTGTCGTCACGCAACAACCAAATAGATACGACTCCAACTTATATAACTCTAAACATGACCTACAGGATAAGACCTCACCTTACTAGCATATTCTTTTTTTCATGGTCACCAGTAAAGATGTGACCCTCTTTCACCGTTTTAAGGTAATGTCCCCTTTGGTGCGTTGTTAGCAGTGTGCAGATAGATATACATAAATCATGCATAAGATTTAAAGGGTCTAATATGACATTTGAGGACAAAGTTGACTGATCTAGAGAAACGGTCTTATGATCGTTTTCACTGTTTACTAGCTAGGTGGTACTCTATTGCCTAGACTTTAAGTCTATTACAATTACTGGAACTGCATTAGTAATAACTTCTAGTTTTGTGTGGTGTGTAGTATTTTCACCTACATTTAGTGGAGTGAAGCAAACTTTCATACGAGTGGTTTTATAGATAAATCTGGAGTATACGTGTATATATATTAGTTTTTCTTTTTTATGAAAAATGGCAAATTAGAATAAAAGATGAAAATTCGGAGTAAACCGTGAGCTACAAAGATTGAGCTAACAAAGCTAGCTCATACCAATTACAACATCCCAATTATAAATGAGAGTTGAATATGTATCTATTTTTTAATCATTTTAATCTAAATTAAGATACTATCACATTAGATATTATCTACACAAGTTAGGTTCTTCATTTGATATTGTTATGTGCACGTCATCAATCTTATATATATATATATATATATATATATATATATATATATATATAATTTATTTATTTATTTTTCATTTTCTTTTCATAAAAAGAGAGGAAGATACCCTCTAACATTACATTTCATAGTTTCTTACCAAGATCGGAGTGGGATTCGACCATGGTACAGTTTCATTAAAGAACTGATAGTTGAAAAATTTTAACAAGCCTCCTAAAATGTCTCCTTTCCGTATGTTTTGGAGATTTAAGATATTACAATACACCGTTGTGTGCGCTTCCCACGTTACATTTACTCTAATACAAAAGATAAGCTCTGAAATTTTAAAGTTTACTACTTCATGATTGTTTCTTTGAAAGTCATTGCTAATAGAGTATCTCAGTTTTCGTGCTTCACTATACATTCCTTTAAGCAGCATCAAAGTAGGCATTGAATCACTCTGGAAATTTACTATGACCACTCCATTCTGTTGCCCACCGGAAAGCAATTTCTGCACATTTCTTCTCTAAATCTTCTCTATTGGTACAATTGCAGGTACTTCCTCTAGCTTCGATAGTTTAACCTGCAAAATCAATTAGAGTTATACCAATATCAGGGGAAGAGATAGGATCCAACATGGTCAGGGCTATGTTAATTTTGTAACAAATTTTTGTTTCCATAGTTCTGTTCTCCAAAGTGTGTTTATCCAGACAATCATCATTCATTGGTTTATAATACAAAGTTTGAGAAATAGTGGCAACACTGTTTATGTATTTAACTATAGTGTTTGTCGTGCCTGCACTATTTTGTTTTTCCTTTCTGAACACCCAATTACATCTGGCTTTCCCGATATGCCAGGTAATAATACTACAGAACTCAGCCCATTGCATCATATAACCATTTCTACTAGTATTAAAGAACCAAGAGTTAAGCCAGACATGAAATGTCATATTGTTTTAAACCACATAATTCATACTGAAATTTACGTTCATCTATACCTGTTTTACAAAGTTACACGTCATAAATAAATGAGTTAGAGATTTTTTTTTCTCCACTATTACAAAGAGTACACACGGTAGTTATATGTGGAATGACTGCAGCAACCCTCATACTGTTTGAGAGGATGGCATGGGTCGATTTCCAAACAAAAGTTTCAACCGAAGGAGGAACTTTCAACTTCCAAATTTGGTTCCAATCCCTACCATCATATTCAGTGGAATTAATTTTGTTATACAAAGATTTAACCATAAAATTAGCTTGTGAGTCTAGAGACCATTGAGCCGTATCCTCCATATCTTAGAGTTGGAAGGCTTATTTTTAGGATATGGTTTATCATGTTCTGATCAAAACAGACTCCTAATTTACTAATATTCCAAGTACTATCATCAGATATAAGATCACTTACCATTGTTATATCTTCAGCTCCCATATATGGTTTCTGTATAGCAGTATTGATTTATGGAATCCAGTAATCAGTTCATACATTAACCATATTTCCTCTTCCTATTTTCCAAATTCAGTGTTTCTAAATTTGTTCAACACTAGTTAGAATGCCCTTCCAAACCCAATTGTCTTTCTAGTTTGGTATAGTTTTCATGTGTAAAATATCTGTTTTCGGATTTTTTTTAGCTTTTAAGATTTTAGAACTAAGAGAATCTGGATTTTCTTTCAACCTCCAGCCCGTTTTGCCAACATAGCAAGATCGAAATTTTCTATATTTTGGAAACCCAAACCTCCTTCAGACAAAGGTTTACAAAAAGACTGTCATGCTTTCAAATAAACCCCCTTTTTCCTTGTTTAATTTTTCCATCAACATTTTTTCCCTACCAATAGTTTCTTTGAAGTTTTGTTAAGTTTTTGCAAATCTTTTTTGGTATTTTAAAGCAGTTCATTTGGTAAACACTCAACAAAGATATTATAGTTATTATCGTTACTGCTTTTCCGGCTGTGGTTAGATCCTTTCCATTACAACCAGTGAGTCTACTATACACTTTTTCTACTAGAGGTTCAAAACTCTTGATCTTAGATTTATTTGTAAATAAAGGGACTCCTAAATATCTATCATCCAAAGGAATCGCCTTTGAAAAAGCGGGGGGTCTAACAACCACACCCAATATTTCGCTTAGCAATCTATATGAACAAACTCCAATATACTTTCAAGAGAATCAACTAGACAGTTAGACTCAATCTTAAGAAAAGTATATCAAATAGTTTATTTCTCAATTTCTCGATTCAATCTGCTATCAAACAAATAGGAATTTGCGAGACCGATTGAATAAGAGAAATAACTTGAACGATACCAAAGACCAATGTTCAAGTGTCAATCAATTCGATCAACAACCCAAACACCGGATACAAGAACTGATTGATCTTAACGCACAACCTGTGATATTTCTATTATATAAACAAATATAATGCGGAAAAGAAATAACACAGACACCAGAAGTTTTGTTAACGAGGAAACCGCAAATGCAGAAAAACCACGTGACCTAGTCCAGCTTTGAACACCACACTGTATTAAGCCGCTATAGACACTAGCCTACTACCAATGAACTTCAGACTGGAATGTAGTTGAGCCCTAATCAATCTCACACTGATCAAGGTACAGTTGCGCTCCTTACGTCTCTGAACCCCAGCAGGATTCTACGCACTTGATTCCCTTAGCTGATCTCACTCACAACCAAGAGTTGCTACGACCCAAAGTCGAAGACTTGATAAACAAATCTGTCTCACATAGAAAAGTCTATTGGTATAGATAAATCTGTCTCCCACAGAAATACCTACGAGTTTTGTTCTGTCTTTTGATAAATCAAGGTGCACAAGAACCAATTAATAAACCAGACTTATATTCCCGAAGAAAAACCTAGTATTATCAATCACCTCACAATAATCTTAATCGTATGGTAGCGAAACAAGATATTGTGGAATCACAAACGATGAGACGAAGATGTTTGGGACTACTTTTTATCTTTCCCATCGGAGAATCAATCTCGAGCAAATCTTAGAGAAGATAGTACTCAATACGATAGAACAGGGCAAGATCAGAACACGCAATTACAGAGAAAATAGTTAGGTCTTGCTTCACAATCCCAATGAAGTCTTTAAGTCGTTAACCTACAGGGTTTCGTGAAAAACCTAAGGTTAAAGGAGAATCGACTCTAGTCGCAACTAGTATCACACAGGAGGTGTGGGGATTAGGTTTCCCAGTTGTTAGAGTTCTCCCTTATATAGTTTTCAAATCAGGGTTTGTAATCTAAGTTACCTTGGTAACAAAGAATTCAATATTCACCGTTAGATGAAAACCCGATTAGACTCAAGCTAATATCTTTCAACCGTTAGATCGAACTTAGCTTGTTATACACAAATGAAATGTACCCTCATTTAGGTTTGAGTAACCGTACCTAAACGTGTACACCATGTTTGCTCAACAGTAGTTAACCGAGGTTAGTTATATGAACACTCTTATATCAACCTTATTCATCTTAACCACAACTAGTTCAAATGACTCTGATGAAACTAGTTAAAGAGTTGTTCAATTGCTATATTCTCATAGAAGTATACAAGAACACAATTGAAGCAAAATCGGTTTGATTCACTCAAATCAATTCATGAATATTATAGCCACAGTTTGCAAAGAATGCATTCCTTAATATATAAATGCATTAGTTCATGAGCCAACAGATTTTAGAACTTTAACCACTTAAGTATGCATACGGGTACGCATACCTAAGTAGCCGGTCTGAGTTTGGGTTGGCCAATATGCGAACGGGTACGCATACCTAAGTACACTTCCAAAACCAAGCAGAAATTCTCGGACCTATACCTTACGCAAGTACGCGTACCGGTATGTGTACTTGGTACCCGGAATTCCACAACTACAAGTACGCATACAGGTATGCATACTATAGCTCCGGTCATGGATCACATACATGCAAGAATGCATACTATGTTCATCATCCATTATAAACTCTATTTCAATCATTGAAAATTTCTTAGAGGATGACAATAGCCGTCTTCATACACTATTAGCATCAAAGCAATTTTCAAGATATTGAAATAATCATAACAAAACATTCCAAGTCTACACCAAATGATTTTATCACACAAACCATGTACGATGTTACTGAGAGATTTTCACATGATCATCTTTTGACTTTCGTCAAGAATATAAGATGAACTTGGTTGAAGCGAAAGCTTACCAACACATATTTCGAGAAATATGTAAGCGAGTTAAACTCAGCTCGAAATCTTAAATGTGTATAATCGAATACTATATAGTAATACGACTTTTGTCTAAATATATAGGAGATAGAGTAGAAATAGACTTTCCAAGTGATAGATGAGTTTTATTCTCCACATACCTTTTGTTGATGAAGTTCCACAAGCTCTCCTTAGTAGTTCTCCGTCTTCAATTGATGAACGTCGTGAAGTCTAATGCTCAACTACACAATCTATCCTAGTTCGAGACATCACTATAAGTAGACTAGAAATCAAGCCTTATAGTTTTGATCACTAACATTGACAAACAAGCTTGAGATAGCAACGCTTGCGAGTTCGACCGAGCAGTGCTCTAACAGCCTTGACACCCAATATTTGTTTAACTACATTTTTAATGTATGCATTAGTTTTTGGACTAAAAAATACTCTTGATTTATTAAGATTAATTGATTGCCCGGAAGCTTACCCAAAATCAGATAAAAGTTTAACTAAATTGTTACTATAAGTAGTATTTTCCTCACAAAAGATTAAACAGTCATCGGCAAACAAAAGGTGACTCACAGAAGGGACATTTTTAGAGATTTTTATACCTTTTATAAGACCATGGTTTTCCGTGTTAATAATAGTTTTGGACAGAGTTTCAATACAAAACAGAAATAAGTAGGGAGAGATTGGGTTTCCATGCCTTAGTCACAGAGATGGTTTAAAGAAGAGCGTGGGAGAACCATTTAGCAAAATCGACAAAGAGGTCGTAGAGATACATTGAAAGACTAAGTTATACCAAAATTCAGAAAAACCCATTTTTGTCATCATGGCAATGAGAAATTTCCATTCGACTCTATCAAAAGTTTTAGAAATGTCAATTTTAAATCCCATAAGCCCATTTTTACCATCTTTTCTTCGCATAGTATGTGTTAGTATTACTATTACTAATAGTTATATATATATATATATATATATATACATAGAAGAACCTCAACTACATGTGATTTGTGACTTTCACTTGCTAGATTTCTACGAATATTTCAGTTCATTAATTTATATCAGTACTACTTCAGGTACCTCCATGGCTTATGTGCTAGGGTTAGAAGTTGAGATCATGTTGGATTAAAACTTGGAACCAACTTGGCCAGTCAATAAACCAGCTAAAACTATTTACTTGTGACCTTGCATGCCTCACAATAGAGTTAGCTATATGGTTTGCATTTTGATGGACATAAGAACAAGTCCAAAAATCAAAACAACTAAGAGAATCCTGAATTAAATTAGCCGAAGTCCATTTCGTTGATGTTGCGCTCCTTCTCAAATCTTTTATTACATTCAAACAGTCCCCTTCTAGATGTATCATTTTCTTTCCTTTTTCTCTAGCCCACAAAATAACTTTCAATAAGGTTGGCTTCAGCTTGCTCTGGGTCTATTGTTGTTGAAGCGCTCCCTCGAACATCATCACAGGTTCTGGCAAAATTCTTACACATTAGATATAAACCAGTTATACCAGATGCCGCAATATAAGAAACATCAAAATTTATACCACATGGGAGTTATATGGCTCACAACACTCCGAGAACTATACACGGATCCATTTCTTAGGTTCCACTCATTTAAGTATGCAATGATATTTCTAGCAATAGCAGACTCACTCACTTGCATATTTTCAAACATTTTACGCTTTCCAGACATACCAGAAGATGAAGCTCACAGTTTCAATAACAATTTGGTGCACCTGCAACTAGGTATAAGTTATACTGAAACTATTACAAAACCAATTATGGAAATCTACATTCTTAAAGGAGAGATGATGTAGTTACCTAAAATCTGAGAGAGGTTAGAAGTGGGATTCTAAGGTTTCTGAAAGTGAGTTACGGGAGGTTGAGCACGAACAGTCTTCTCCTAAACCACGCACAGTAAACGTTCAAAGGATGCTTCAGTCACATAGAAGAGATTTAGGACTGGTCTTAGGGAGGGAAGCAGATGAAGAGGGAGATCATAGAAAAATTTATTGCTCTGAGAGGCTATGAGAAAGATGACCGTAGCTTGGAAAATAGATGACCTATTTATAGATGAATTCTTAATATCAAGTCGGTGAAGATAAGAATTGCTTTCCGTGCCGTGCGTAAAAATTCTTCTGTCTCTTAAGGAATAGGGATAAACTAGGTCGTGTTTATCTCATTATTCCACCGCCTTTAATCTCTTCTGCGGTGAGAAATAAGCCGGGTATTTCTCACACTTGTCGTAGACCGCCAGACCAAAACCCTAATTGTTATCCCCCCATTTGTGTGAAGCTGAGTGAGCCTTTGTGATGATATTGAGAGAGAAATATTCTCTTTAGCCGAGTTGGCCAAGATAGAGAGATATTCTCTATTTTGTGAGAATGACTAGGATGAGTCACGTGAAAAGGCATGGAATTCCTCAGGAATCGTATGCAGAGTATGAGAGGAGCTGAGGCTGATCTACCTCTCTCCATGACTGGTCACATATGTCATGTGAAGACCGTATTATTGTTTGTGGGTCCCTTTGTTGAGCATGCGGAGCTCAAGAGAGCTTATCCACGTTTTTGGTCAAATATGTATAGTTCAGGCTCAATTTACTAGTCGTGAGTGTGTTTGAGAGGCTGGGAAATAGGCTTGGGCACTAGGAATCAGTGTATCTCACGATGATGTACTAGGAATCAGTCTTTGATCTCAAATAGAGTGAGTCGTGCTTACAGTTGATATGCAAATCTCCGCTCTGGGTCATAAATCCGGCGGGGACGTATTTACGCATCTAAAGAGCCTAAATGACCAGCAACATCTCGTCGAGGACGTATACTAGGAATCATGGCATCACAATCAGCTACGTCTCGCGAAGACATGCTGGAATTGTGGCTGTTCTGGTTCATAAGTCTTCCGGGGACATTTTACGCTCTACAGAACCTACATGACCAGCAGAATCTCGTTGAGGATGTGCGTTAGGAATCACAACCAGCAGTGTCTCGCGGGGACGTATATTAGAAATCGTGGCTAAGGATTCCTTGAGGACCAAGGGCTTAATCTCTCCCGTGAGACTTGAATTCTGTCTATAGGGTTGAAATGACACTTTTGCCCTTTATCCAAATTTCACCATCTACATTAAGTCCCCTACTCAGAGTAGAACCTTGATTGTTCTATGATGAGTATATAAATGGTAACAAATCGTTCGTACGCAATTACAATTCGTTCATCCTTTTAGACTTGCAGATTCCCCGAATTGATGTTTAGCCTTTGATTGTTATGACTATGATCTTGAAATCGATTCTGGACTTTGGAATTTCTTGGGAATTTGTGTTGAATGTCAATGACATGATAATAAAGTCTTGATGGGACAAAATTTCCACCTTGGAAGAATGAAATTCGTTAAGTAGGGTTTACTCGGCCAAAACCCTAATCTTCTCTCTTTGTGCATCCTTGAGTTTCTGAACAGACGAGCATGTGGGGAAGAGAGAAATTCTTTAACGGTTTCTGGATGGCCTTGATGTTGGTAAAGGGATGTGATAAAATATGAACACTTACTTTTGAAGTAACGGAGTCCCTATTCCATGTAAATTTTGAATTCATGCTTGTACTGTACCCTAATTTCTCTCTTATTCGCGTCTGACTCTTTCGACACTCTGGAGAGGCTTGACAAGGCTTGGAAGGCGTGCATCTATCTTGTGGGGTCAGCACCTTGCATGTTGAGAACTTGTTCAATTTCTTGTACCAATCAGACACCCCTTTTCTAAGAGAAAATGCCCATCTTCGAAACAAAAGGTATTTTCATCAAAAAACAATATGAACCTGATTTTTTCTTTGGCATGAGAGAGACATGGAGATTCCCTAGGAATAGTCACGTCTTGAAAAATGGATTAGCGCGTTTCTGGTCTTGGTTTTGGAAATCATGAACTCGAATTCCCTGTTTTGAGCCAGATTCCCTTTATTTTCTCTGAAATTTTGCTTTTCTAGATTCTGTTTCAATCATGTTCTTTTTCGGACACTTAGAGAACTCAATATTCACGTGCATGAGGCCTTTGGAATGAGTAGATGAGAACTTGGTCGGTCTCTAGCTGCATTAAAGCTTCCTACTTTGAAAATACTCAAAACTACAATACAAGGGTATTTTGGTTAAAATCCCTTATGAGCTAAAAGATATTGAGAGAGGCTTAGAGAACCGTCTAAGAGAATGTGAGAGGCTCGGTCTCCTCTCTTTTAGAATAAATCCCTTTTTTCATAAAATTCTTGAAATTAGGGCTTTTCGTCAGAACCCTAATTCTCTTCGATTTTCGATCCCTCTGAAAAAATTCCGAGAGAATAAATCACGTCTCACTGGCCTAGGAGAACATCCTCATTCATGAAAAGGTCTTGGACAAGACTTGGAAGAGTTTTGTAAGTATAAAAGTCCTAGGTTTCTTTATTTGAGCCAAATTAGGGCTATTTTCCTCAAAACCCTAATTCTCTTTCAAATTTTCTCGTCCAAAAAAAATCCGAGGGAATGGATGACGTCCCATTAGTCTTGGAGAGTGTTTACACGAGTAGGTAAAGTCTTGGCCACGGATGGAGGAATTTCTTGAAGGAGGAAAAGCCTAGGTTTCCTTATCCGAGCCAAATTGCCTTAATTTCCTCTTTCTGCTCTAATTCCTTTTCCTTTTGCTTGAGTGATTCCCTTTCGAGATTGGACTAAAAAGATAACTATTTTCCACCTCTTTTGGGCATGTACTAGGTATGGAGAGATTGGTCCATTCTTTTTAAAAATCCTATTTATACTGAGATTCCATTTAAGAACCGAACTCTTCCGTCTTTTCCTGAAATTTCTTTCTTTGCTTTACTTGAACTCTAGTTGGAAAACCGTGTGTATGGGTCTGATGCCATGAGTGGATAATAACTTGATCATCTCTCTTCAATCATCGCTTATGCGTACTTCTTCGACCATATAATCAATGGAAGTAGTCGTATTTGTCAAGGATTCTCTTCGTTTAGGTGTTCGTCATAATACTTCAGATTTGAGACACTTAGGGAGAATGAATGTAAAATCTTGATACGGACTCCGATTTAAGTAACCAGACCCAAATTTGAAATAAAATAGGATAGGATTTCTAACGCAAAAAGAATGACTCGATTCCGAGTTTTTTTGGACAATCAAATCCGTGTATACTTTTGACTTCAGTAATCCCGTATAAAATTTCAAGAGTTTTTCAGATTGCACTTACTTCGATGTTGGGACCACATCTCTTAGATCGCTTGTCCGTTTTAGGCGCCCTTTGGATATGTTGTAGCAGAGACATAAAGAAACATATTTTCTCAAGATATTACTCCAAAATTCCTTACGAATTTTCGTCAGTTAGCGCGTTTTACCATGGCAGTGCACAACAATCCTAATTGTAAGAGGATTCCTGTATTCCTTGGACTTTTGCATATTATGACGTCTTGAGTGTGACTCCTGGGATATTATGAATACATTAACTTTTTTTATGTTAGTATAAGACGTGGCTTTGGTCTCTGTGAACCCTAATCCCACCTGTGAAAGAAATTCAGTCGCCAAACCTTAATTTGCCTCTTACACTTTCATATCTCGATATACCTTGTTTGATTCCATCTTCTTTTGTAGACTCATGACGTGGGAATGACTCAAGATGTACCTGCTGGAAATACAATAAAAATATCCTCTCTTGACGATGCTTCCGCCGCCCATCAGTCCCCAGCTTTCAATAATTCTCGCTTCGAAGAAACCCGAAGAGACGGAGCACATCCATTGAATATTGTTGAATATCCTACTGCAGGTCTTGATTTCGCCGGTCCTAATGCAATCCTGGATTCAAATGAAATACTCGTAGGAGGATTCGGTGTTGCTACCAAGTATGCCGAACTGTACCGGTCGATTCGAAAAGAGTCCTTGTTGCGTTTGAACTCTTGATGTATCGAGACTCTTAGGAAGCGGCCTATTGGAGTTTTATGACCTAATTAACCCTCCTTAGCTTGTGGTAGGTCGTGAATTTGATCCCCTTAAGCCAAAACGCATCGTGGCGTGCTTATACGTTTTTATCCTTAGTTACGAAAAAGCATGTCTTCTCTTGATTCTTCATGGAAAGTGTGGACCCAAACAAATATGTGAGCATCCCATGAGATGTGAGATGGATTCCTTGATAAGGATAAGACTCTAGGCATGAGGTTAGGATTGGAGGGATTAGGAGAGGACAAGGCTTGAAAGGATTGGATGAGACAAAACTTAAGGGATTGGGCTAAAGCAAACCCTAGTTGTGTGTCGTTGCTCCCTTGATTTTAACTTATGTAATTTGAACTTTGTATCCTTATCTAATCTTATCTTTGTTTGTAGAGTACTCTTCATGGTGAGAATGAGTTCTCCCTTGGTAATATGGAGATGAGGCAAGCTTCGATAATTTCATAGGGCTTTCAAAAAGAGATTTAGGGTGCAGAGGCAACTGATTGGCATGAGGGTGATTTCACGGGACCCATGTCTTGACTTCAAATGAGACACTTGCCGACGGATTTAATATCATGAGAATGATAACTCTGAATGGTCTTTCTTCTGATAATCTTGTAAACTATGGAGGGGCGCATGGTAGTCGAAGAGCTGGATCATGATAAGCAGGAGGATCGAGATGCAACTGCCAAAGTGAAACAGTCGAACATGAAGAAAGAGATTTTCTTTAAGGACTGCCATTCTTCAGGGTTGATATTTTTCCTCTCTGGATCTTTTCTGTATGCATTTCGTAAAGGAAGGTGACCCTCAAGAGTTCTTAATTTGTGCAAACCCTAGCTGGCTCTGTTGCGTATGCGAGTAGATGAAAACCCCGAGTAAAATTCGTAATAGAAAGTCCTTCCTTGCACGATCTTCACTCTGGAGGCTCTAGAAACTTCATTTGGCATCCGATTTTAGTGGTTGACCCCAAGTTTCGAACAAAAAAGACATGCCTATCATCCATTATATAAAATTAGGATTTGGAGATCATTTTTTTCGGTGATAAGTCCGTGTGAAGTTGAACTAAAAAATATAGGGTTTCCAGTGTTTTGATCATATCTCTTGGATTGTATTTCGGAACATCGGGCACGTTTAACATGCGCTAGCAGGGACATTGACATACATTTATCTTTGGGTGCACCATAAAATTATCTAGCATTTGTCCCATTTTGTTTAGGTGGATGAAATATGAGGCAGTTTCAGTACAGGAGATACCGCAGGCTCGTTTTCACCCATCACAAACCCTAGTTTATCTTGTGCGTGAATCTTGAGCTGAGTAACGATTCTAACGCGTTGGGGGTAATCTCACTACATGCTTCCTCTCTGAAATACTTATACGGGGTTTTGTAAAACCTAGCTTGCTTGATCGTGATGGAAAACCTAGATGGGCGAATCCTTCTCCGAATGCGTTTTTGACTTGTAGAAGTATTTCAAAATCTCTGTCATAGGATTGAGTTCATTATGATGGGATAGCATCCCGCAATTCTTTGTTTGATATCAAGGGTTGAAGTGCTTGTGCACGAGGGTTGGCCGTGGGTTCTGAGGCTCGGACATCATATCTGATTCTCACTCGTACACCTCTAGTGAGAAGTCTCTAACTCAAAGCGTTCTGAATCCTACCAATTTGTTTTACACCCGGAATCTCTAGGTTAATGGTGTAAGAGTATTCCATCTAGAAGTTGGATGTTTGAGCCTCCTCATGTTAGTCACAAAGATGCATGGTGCACGGTTTTTCGTCAGTCCCCAGTTTCTTGCATGAATATGGATTCTCATTTACTGGATATGTTTGATCGTCCGGGCAAGACTTCTATGTTGCTCGAGATTGAGACTTCAGGGATGAGACAAATTCGTTGTTTAGTCTTTGCTAGATGTCTTAATAGGGATTCATCTAAACTTCTGTAGCAAAATTATCCGTTGAGATTTATTCTTCTTTTGGGAGGATGCTCAACCGAACTTGAGAATAGTATATGCATTCTGGTACCAGCAGGGTCATGGATACACTCAAGTTTAACTAGGTAGTCGATTTTTGTTTACTTTATTAATGAGAGAGTTCTCTAGGAATCCGCTGGGTAATTCTTCACGTGGAGGAGTCATTTTTTGACATGAAGAAATTATATGTGATCGTCATATCTTGTCCATCGCTCATCGCGTCTGAGCCTGACTCATGGAATAACCTGTCAATTGGATTTTCTCAACAGAAGAGACTTTGACCGAGGGAACTGCTAGTATGCGCCTGAATGAGTAACGTGTATCCTGAAGCTATGGTATCGGATCCTTGAATTGTTGGCACTTCAAAAAAAAAAATATATTTGGTAGGTTCAGGTGCGAAGATATTCTCCTTATCCTTCTTGGGTGAACTGAGGTCCTATCGGAAAATGATACTGGATAATCGTTGGTGCAGCCGAGATGGAGGCTCATCGAGACTTAGTCGTACAATCGCTATGACAACTTTTCTTTCTGACGGGACGGGTGTTGAGATGGCATATCGACCGGCGGCTTTGAATCTTCAGATAAGTATGAGCTTTGGCCGAGCAATATCTTGGAAGTTAGTTTCATCTTATACTTTTTCGCGTTCTGGTCATGATCCTCTGAAATACGAAAACGACAAGATGCATCTCGGCTGGCGATTTATGACCCTATGTGGCTCTGCAATGCTTTTGTCTAGGTCACAAACCTTTCCAAGTTTTCGCTAAGTTTATCCTGTAAATGACGAAAAGACAAATCCGACAGAAAAAGAAGTAGGTCAATCTGATACAAAATGAAAGAGTTATAAGTAAAATAGTAAAGTGAAGTAAACTTCCCGAGTCCCCTGTGATCAGGTTGAGGGCCCTTTACCTAAACGAATTTTGGAGCAACTATTCATCAGAATCTCCAATTTTAGAGCGTCATCTGGTCCTTGAGGTCCTTGAGAGTGATAAGGTCGGCTGGATGGTTGCTCCTTTGCTCTATCGCGTTCGTAATGAGCTTTATCTTCTCCGGTGAGGTCGATTGCATGCAAGATCCCGTCAGTGCTATTCTCAGCAGTTTTAGTACTCCTTCTTTAGGAAACATGTACTCGATCTACATTTGTTGGATCTATCCCTACTGGTAACTCTAAAGGCGTTTTCAGATAAGTCTGGATGTCGATATGAGATTTTGCAAGATTTTGTTGAGTCCCCGGGAGTTCTCCTTGGTCCTTATCAGAGGTTTTCAAGAATTAGAATTACATTTTTATGAAAATAGGTTACTAGGGCGTTTTGTTATGCAGGAAGAGATCCATGAGATCCGGGATGCACTAACCTATTCACTAAGGTCAAACTCGAAAGAGGGAGAAAGTGCTGGTAGGGATAACTCTCTCGGCTAAGCCTGCAAGGGATTTACAGAGACTGGATCAATGGAACATTTTTTGTGTTTGGTTGAATCGTCTTCCTTCCTAAGAGACCATGATTGATATATGTAACTGAGTGAACAACCTCCCACTGTGGTCGCCAATATGTAGTTACCTAAAATCTCAGAGAGGTTAGAAGTGGGATTGGTTTCTGAAAGTGAGTTACGGGAGGTTGAGCACGAACAGTCTTCGGCTAAACCACGCACAGTGGCCATTCAAAGGCTGCTTCAGTCATAGGGAAGAGATTTAGGACTGGTCTTAGGGAGGGAAGCAGATGAAGAAAGAGATCAGAGAACAAGTTATTGCTCTGAGAGGCTATGAGAAAGATGATCGTAGCTTGGAAAATAGATGACCTATTTATATATGAATTCTCTAATCTCAAGTCGGTGAAGATAAGGATTGCTTTCCGTGCTATGCGGAACAATTCTCCCGTCTCTTCAGGAATAATGATAAACTAGGTCGAGTTTATCTCATTATTCCACCGCCTTTAATCTCTTCTACGGTGAGAAATAAGTCGGGTATTTCTCACACGTGTCGTAGACTGCCAGACCAAAACCCTAATTGTTATCCCCCCATTTGTGTGAAGCTGAGTCAGCCTTTGTGATGATGTGTTGAAAGAGAAATATTCTCTTTAGCCGAGTTGGCCAAGATAGAGAGATATTCTCTGTTTTGTGAGAATGACTAGGATGAGTCACGTGAAAAGGCATGGAATTCCTCAGGAATCGTATGCAGAGTATGAGAGGAGCTGAGGCTGATCTTTCTCTCTCCATGGCCGGTCACATATGTCATGTGAAGACCGTATTATTGTTTGTGGGTCCCTTTGTTAAGCATGCGGAGCTCAAGAGAGCTTATCCACGTTTTTGGTCAAATATGTATAGTTCAGGCTCAATTTACTAGTCGTGAGTGTGTTTGAGAGGTTGGGAAATAGGCTTGAGCACTAGGTAACGCGTGTGCCTATCATGTGAATCTATCCGAGATTTTGAGGAGAGATTTGAATCTCTCCGAGATTTTGTGAAGAGATTTGAATCTCTCCGAGATTTTTGCAAAGAGATTTGAATCTCTCCGAGATTTTTACAGAGAGATTTGAATCTCTCAGAGATTCTGTGGACGACCCAAAATCTCTTTGTGATTTTTGCAGAGAGATTTGAATCTCTCCGAGATTTTGCAGACGGATCAAAATCTCTCCGAAGATTTTCTTAACGGATCTGTATCTTTCTGTGGTCAGCTGAGACTCGGCCTGGAGAGAGAGAAGGCTTTATACGCCCGATTAATGTCTCTGCGAGACTTTGGCTCACTTGTCTTTTGACCAGCATATCTTGCGGAGATGTGCTAGGAATCAACTGTGTGTCCATATGATGAGCCAACAAGACCAGTGTATCTCGAAAGAATGTTTTAGGAGTCTGTCGAAAAGGCTAAGAGGTAGAATAACCAGCGTATCTCACGGGGATGATCAGGGAGTTATCCGCTGGTTTGGGCAGTGTATGTTTTTGTTATCTCATTCTTTTTTCAGCCAATTTTTATTCGTGCGGCTCCTGAAAGTATGATAGTGTCACATTGTGTGATCGATAAACTTGCATTTCTAGTATACCGCTACTGAATTCTGGCTTTTTGGGAACCAATGATGGGTTAGCTTAGTATGCGATTTCTAGTTTTTCTTGTTTGCAACTTGAGTTCGGTGAAGACTTGGTAGAGGCTATAAGAAGCGTTTAGTTTCATTACCCTTTAG